>WOGR01011911.1:0-10389 GCA_015342045.1 Leptinotarsa lineolata | reverse complement strand
GAATCCAACCACCATCAATCGACTAAAAGAGGAATCATCAAGACTCTAGTAGACCATGCTTTCGGGCTCTGCAATAGGAAAGAAGGTCTGGAGAAAGAATGATCTTCAACGGAATGCAACGGAAGGCAGGCCACCAAACGCGGACTGCGATTCCAAGAATTGCATTTGGATACCCTGTGAGTACGGAAAATCCTAAATCGGTGAAACTAAGAGGCCATTGCTGAATTGCCGAGCACAAGAAACACACACAGCGCGGGGAAACCAGCAAATCAGGAATAGCAGAGCATGTTTGGACTCATCAAAATAACATCGAGTGGTCACAAGCTGAGATCATTCACAAGGAAGAATATTGGTTCAGGAGAAAATTCAAAGAAGTCGCATATATGTTGTCCAACAAAGTATTTAGCCAAGCTAGCGTAGTAATACACTAGCTTTAGCAGGAGATGATCGCCAAACGGTCATCTCCCGCTAAAACGGTGGAGCGGAAAGAGGGAAGAGGGGATAAATGAAAGTACTCGAATGACCCATAGTCATCTCTCGGAGGAATTAGTCCAGTCATCACCCGAAGATGATTGTGGATACTAACAATCGAAACGTCCTGAAGTAACTTGGCTTGAAATCTCTTAATTTTTAATTTTATTCCTTTTTCAATCAATTGTTGAATTTTTCACCTGTATTTTATTCCAGTGAAAATTCATTTCAGGGATTTTGTTTTGCTCAATGTATCTGTTATTTTCAGCTATTCTTTTTAATTATCAACTGTATTGTCAAAGTTCTCTAATCAACAAATCCGAAATATGATTGTATATAATTCGCTTGGTGGATGATTCTCAAAAATGTTTACTTAAATCACCACTGTGCGTTCTTAGGCGAAGCCAGGCGCAGAGATACTCTTTGATAAATGTATCCTTCACACATGGAATCGGTATTGGAACAGTTCAGGCAATGCTACCATCTCTCAACAGATTTCCTAAATCTATTAATTGCCAAGCATTCCAAAAGATTGAGTTTCAATCTTTTCTTCTCGGAATGTAATACTTCATAGTCGTTGTTCCACTGCCAAGAAATGGTTCGCAAATGTGGTTCGCATTCAAAAAACTCATCCTATGTTCTTTCATTCCTTGACAAAAGGTTCTCCCGTTTGGCCAATATGAAGTTTTGGACAAGAACCATAAGTCAATTCATAAACTGATCTATTCGATACTGAAGTTTCGTCTTTATTGTTGTCAGTAAATTTGCTCAAGCCATTATTTGTTTTGTGTGCCACGTTTAAGTCTTTCTTTTCAACAAACGAGCGATGTTATTGGTGAGTTCTCCAAAATATTTCAATATCCCATGACGTTTCATGAAGTGGGATAGACCTTGTGAATTGCTTTTTTTAGTTTTTTGGAAAGAATGGAGTCGATAATTTCCACTTTATAACCGTTGTTGACAGCAGTTTCTTTGATAAAGTTCTCTTCTCTCTTAAACTCACGTTGGAAGCTATAGTACAGTGAACCACGTTTCCGAATTCGAAACAAACTCTAAACAGAAGTTATAAAATTTTCATTAAAAAAAAAAAAAAGAGGTTGTTCGTTACTAATATCTCATAAACTGTTGTGTTGTCCTTTTTATGAGTCTACTTGCTGGTTGAAGACTTTTTATATCGAATAAGTCATTTTCGGAGCTCATTTCTTTTGTATCGAATTGTGAATTTTCATTTTCTTCATTTTTGTAATCGTTTTCAGGAATAGCTGCCTACACAATATTCGAAAAGGCTTTGTAACAATTCCCCTTGCTTATACTTCTGCAGTTTAGTTTTGAAGATCTGAAATATTGGAAACATCCAAGTTCTCCCCATCTTCGTGATTTTTAAATAAAGCGTACATCTCTTTTCCAAGTAATCAGACAATACAACCTTGAAAATCCTATCTTATCTACCTCCCGGAAAGGAACAATACTGTGCAGCAGATCTCTCTTCTGTCAACACAAATTAAAAGTAACAATCCCGATCTCGTGTACAAAACGGATGAATTTAATCGCTTTTTTTAAATCAACAATTACCGGTTTTAATGACGCAGAAGTAATTTCAAGTTTTAATTCGACGTCATTGTTGTGTACGCGGTTTTTCATTTATTTGTTTAATCAATGAAAAATAAATATTTAGTTTGGACCGGTTTTGTATTTTGTTGTAGCGGTGTTGTGGAACGCAAGTTTAGGATTCAATTTTTATTGAGGGGTGAAAACTCGGTTATCTTGTTTATCTCTGTGATGGAAATAATTGAAAACCTGCTCTAATGAAATATTGTATGCGATTGTAAAGTCAATTTGGTTTTAGAGAAGGGAGATCAATAGATGCATCAACATCACTTCAAGTGTGTTTGTTCATCTACCTATTTAAAGTCTTTGACACAGTATGTCACGAAACATTAATAGGTAAATGAGAATTACACGGTAAAACAGAAAAAGCGTATTATTTAATGATAGGTTATCTGTCAGGTCGTCAGTAACAAGTAAATATTGAGTACAATAAGCACTCCAAGAGAAATAACGTTCGAAGTGCCCCAGGGAACTGTTCTTGGTCCAGTACTTTTCACCTTATATATCAGCAGTTCAAGAAAATAGACACTATTGGAACAACAATCAGTTCAGCAGAAAATAACGTATTTTTTGATCAGGAAAATACATGGTCTTTCCTTAAAAAAAAGAATCTGATCTCAAAACAATTATAGCTCAGTTTAAATTTGATGAACCTCATTAATCACGAATCTACTACACCTAGAAGATGTTAAAATTAATGAAAATACCACCTTGTATAAGCAACAAATCAGCAACATTCCCAGGAATAATAATAGTTCAACACTTACGACAGGATATGCGAACTGAAAATATGATTGATTGAAATCGAGGATTGCTAGGTGTATTTAGAATCCTAAAAGATCATTCAGATGTAAATCATTTGAAAACTATGTATTTTTGTTAATCCAATCATAACTATCTTATATTTTGGGTAGGGGTGAGGTACGTAAAAATATTTCAACAAAATTGATGTGGTATAAATATAGATTTTCAGAATCATTCATAACAGAATAATGTCATTCTCCAACGATACTATTTGAAGTAAGCCATGTCGTTGACATAAGACAATTTTACACTATAAAAATATTAACTAATATTCATAAGAATAAAATAGAATTGAAACCTAACAACCTTATTGATGGTACGTGTGTAAAAGTGCCAAAACTAGACAAAACTGTAAGTCAACGCAACTTATATTTTGTAAGTGCCAAATTATTTAACGTCTCATCAGAAAATCAGAGTAAAAAATGAGAAATAACGACAGTTTCAACAAAAACATTACAATTAATGAGATTTCATATATTATCCAGTGAGGACTTTGTTAATTTTCAATTTTTCAATTCTGCCCTCATGAATTGTTCTGTAATATTGTGATTTTAATTACTTCTTCTATTGAAAAATATGAATAAAAAAATTTTCATGAAATTTTGTGTAAAAAAGTGCTCAAAAACACTCAAAATGTTGACAGTGGCATACGGTGATTAAACAACCGATAAAAATGTTGAGAAAGTAAAAACAATAGTTATGAAGAATCGTTGAATCACTATTAGAGACTGAAAAAACCCAAAAACATACCAAGGACTTTAGAGGACAAAATAGAAATTAATTGATAAATATTCAACTTATTTTTTGAAACAAACAGCGTACACTAAAATATAAATTTCATCAACCTCATTAATACTCTTATATATTTTGAAATGCCGATAGATATATCTACTTTCATTTTTTGGTTTTGTAATTCAGTAAATAAAAACGATTTTATCATAAGTATTGTTGAAAATTTCCCTTCCAGTTGTACCTTTTCATCAAGTAGTTCAGAATTAAAATTTTCCAAGGCACGAATAGTAGTGAATTCATCAGAATCTCAGAAGCCTCTTGTGGTTCCATTGACACTAAACTTGACACAACCACGTGTTCACCCCCTATCACATAGAAAAAGCACACGCGGTTATCTGGGAAATGCAAATCCCTATAAATGTCTCTATAATCATTCCACAAATAAGGCCCTTTGAGACGTTTATACGGTCTAATTGAAAGTATCCACACGCATAAAAATCAATTTTGTCAAGTGCGGAGGGTTTGTCTCTTTCAATAAATAGGGGTGAGTCGCATTTGTACATATACATTGATTATGGCAGGGGAGTGACAAAAGACTTCGTTTGAATAAGGGAGTGAAAAGGGACACTTCATTGCGGATCCAAGGGCCGTGAAGCTGTCGAACAGCTAGAGATAGATGCATGCGATCTGTTTAAATTTTCATTGTGAATAACAAAGGCTGAAATAATTATAAAAATAATCAGATTCATGTCGTTTTGTGTTGGTTTTGTCTCTAAAATTTGGTTGTTGCAAAGCTTTTTATTCTTTAATATGTTTTTAATGTGTCTGATGGTTTTTAAAATGGTAATATTATTAACACGAAGAAACTACTTTTCGAGCCCTGAAGAAGAATTCAATTGAATTCGAAACGTCGGCAAGAAAACAATCTTTTTGAAGAAAAAATTAATTTTTTCACCCAACCAACCTTTAGTAAAGTAAGTTTATTGACTACGTTACATACTCAAATATGTTTGTAGCAAGTCATTTACAATAAAAATGAGTCATAAATATTGGGCAACACAAACATTTCAAATATTTTATAAAATATTCTGCAATCAGGAAAAAATATCTACACGATCTCAACACAAAACTTGACCAACCGACAAAGGAAAAAAAAGAAGAAATAACACAAACTAATGTCAAAATTAGGTCGTAGAAATATGTTCTAAACTAAATATTCAATGGCTGAGTAGAAACAGTATCTCAGAAGATAGTTCAACATCAATTTTTTAAACTTAGATTGACTAAGAACTTTGAAATCAAGAAAAAGACGAATATGCAAAGTATAGTCCAGGCTATTTTTTTGAGATTTTGTTAAACGAAATCGTTCTGTTGGAACTGAATTGGCATTCCGTGTGTTAAAGTTATTTACATCAAACTGTCTGATCAAGAAACTCAACTTTTTGTGGATTTCAACTAAAACTGCAAATATATATAATGTAGGTAATGGCATTATCTTGAATTTTATGAAAAATTTTTGACAATGTTCTCCATAATTAGTGTGACTGATGATTCGCATAGCTCTTTATGAAACTTAAAAATATGTCTTTATCCATCGTTTATACAAAAACATTCAGTTTAAAAATAACAGATAATTCATACAAATGATTCAACAGGCAGGGTTCAGTTATAAGAGCTGCTTTTGAACCCAACCTAGTATAAAGAGTTTATTTTTTCTTATCTCAAGTTTATATCAACGAAGAGCATAGACGAAGAGAATAATAAAGAAAAACACTAGTGAAATAATACTGATGATAAAAGTAACTAACGAAGTATGGATACCAAATAATTCGCGTGAGACAACATCATGTGGGTACAGCCTAAATAGAAATATACAGGGGACTATTTGAAAATTTACAATGATCTCAACTGAGCAACCGAATGAAATATAAGAAATCGCGGAAAACAGCTTCCATAATAGGGAGGAAGAAACAAAATGATTAATAGCTAACTCGTTTTCACTTATCCCCCTCTCCCCCAGCCACCCCAACTTTATATATAAGGAAAGTACTCAAATCACATAAACTTCATCCATATAAAATGTAAATCCTTCAAGAACTTGGTGATAATGACCCCTACAGATGATTTGAATTTTGTGAAATCATGACAGCTATAATTATCGCATGAGTTAGAGAATCTGACAGACATACAGAACAATTTATCTGGTTCCACCTGAAATCTGTTGTTTTCAAGACGCAATCTGACTCAATAGAGCAACTGAAGGAAAGAATAATCCAAGAATCCCGAGCTAATTCCGGAAAAACATTTGCCAATGTACGGCAAGAGTTTGAAGATAGAATCCAATATTGTCTTGAAAAGAATGGGAATTATTTCGAACATTTCTTAGATTAATAATAGAAAATGAAATTTTTATTCAAATAAATAGTGTTTTATCTAATAAACCAAAACTGATTACATCGAATTTATCTTTGTAGGGTACCGTTGAAGAGCGTTTCCTAAAAGCTTTCAAATAAGGTATCACAAGTAGGGGGTTGCCATTCAAGAATATAAAGTTGGTGTGGTGGGGAGGATAAGTGAAAACAAGTTAGCTATCACATCATTTTGTTTCCCCTTTCCTATTATGGAAGTTGTTTTCAGCAATTTCTTATATTTTATTTGGTTGCTGGGCCATTGTAAGTTTTCAAATTGTCACCCTGTATACGTCGCGCCATGATATCATTGCAGTGCGATGAATAAGCTTTTCAGCCTCTGAAGTATTTTCGGTGGACCTTCTTGTATTCTTTGTAAAGTAAATTTTATTCAGGTAAGCATAATCTACAATATGAATTCAAAATTGATTCAAAATGAAAACTAGATAACTTGAGAAACTAGAAAAAAACTAACTAAAATTAGAAATTGTGTGTTGTAGTCATCAACGTGGATTGCACTGAATATTTACGTACTGAGTGGTGATTAAAAAGAAGGAAAAAATAAAGTGGAATTTGTTGTGAGGGAGGGAGAATTTGGTTAGTTATTGTATATTGTATTTCCTATCATTATACGAGCTCGTATACGGTTTTCAGTTTGTTATAATTTTGGTTCACATATTCTTTCAGTTTAGATTATATTTTACGTTTATTTCTATAGAGACTAGGTTCAACAATTTTGGGCCAAAGTATGATATAAATTTCTATGTTTGTGTGTTAGTCTAGAGAGGGGAACATTTGTTTTCTGCTCAGATTTAGTACGTGTGTTGTGAGTATGACTTATCTGAGAAATGGCGGTATTTTGCATCCATATTAAGCATTGATAGGTATAGAGTTTTCTTACATCAGATAAGCCAATTTCTTTGTAAAGGACTTCAATTGAGTACTTTCAGATTTTCCTAACAATTATTTTCAATGTGGTATTATGCATGACCTCTAGAATATGTAATAATGTTTTTATTATATGTAATGGTATTATACAACCTAGCCGCATTGTAAGAGAATCTACGAGTATAAATGGCTGTGGAATGTCTGGGAATGAGTAAAGTATGCTTATTGCAAAAAGAAAAACTATGAGACAGCGAAACCATTTTGCGTGTGAAAGTGAGTAAGTGGAATTTTCTCAGATACTTCAATAAAAACTAGTCGTATTAGTACCTACTTGAAAGGAGGTACTAATACAATCGTACCCACGGATGCCATTGGAGAACTATTAAATAAAAATTTTGTCAGCACAAATTTATTTACAAAATAAAATTTGTTTGAAAACTTAGTTCACCAACTAATTTGATTAAATTTTCATACCTTCTACCTATTCTCTGAGAAGAAATTTTTTTTGCCAAAGTTTATTTTTGATTATGTTTATGATTCTACATTTCTAGCACCGATATGATAGTTAGGAAAGCGTTCGATAAAGTGAATTTTTTCTGAATGATTTGCATCCCAAACCACAGGTGAATTTTTTCTGAATGATTTGCATCCCAAACCACAGGTACTTTTTCATAGAAAAGTCTTGTACAGATAAATGTTAGGAAAATTTCTGGTCCTGATGAAACTAATGGATGGAATTGGCTCCTTTTAAGGACCTCAAGAGATGGCTAACTTTAGATCGTGATGAAGTGCCTGTCATCATTCTTAAAAAATCGCCAACGTAGTTACTATTACATAGCGTTATTGGAGCCCTCGAATACGATATAATGAATTGAATAATAAACTCAAAATTTATCAAAAACATTTTTTTCCTATGTTAGCCTACAAGCCCAACTTATAACTGTTGATTACTTTTATTTTTAACTCATGTGATGATGGAATTCAATTTTCTGTAAATATTTGCTAAAAATTATTCAGGCCTGTTATTTTTTTCATCCATTTCTGATTTATTTTTTCTCTCAATGTATCAGACTATGTTCTCATGGTTGATAAGATTGATAAGCTTCCTCTTCAAAAATAGTAACTATCGTAAGTGTTCTAAACAAAAGTCTAAATTAATGCTGAATTTCACATAAAGTCCTGTATGTTCGGTTTACAAAGAATCTACTCATTCTGCCTTCAAAAGCAATACAAAGAAACGCAAACATGTTGGATTCTCCGACATAAAATCCTCAAACGCAAATTCGTTTAGTTGAACCTATCAAAATGTTCCTTCCTTGAATACGTGCATATCTCATAATTCAAATTAAATTTCTCTTGAGAACCAAAAACCCATGACGTAATACCCAATAAATCGCGTTTGAATATTGCTTCAGGTTTATGAATTTGAATTTCCTAGTTTATTATTCTCAATGGTGTTTGGATGAAAGGGGCTTTCAAGGAAGATGATAAGGTCATTTCCTTTGTGAATTATACGCTTCGGTAATTTCTTAAATGGAACTGAATCAAAGCAAAAGAGTGATTTACTTGAAACAAATTGATACCTTTAGATTCTGAAAATACAATTTACATAAGATCGTAAGTACTCGACTTTTCAGGTTCAGAGTTTATGGTTTCTCCATATCAACAAAAATACACCAATGGTTTTATCCGAATTCTGGAAAAATCCAACGTGAAAGTTGCTTTCACTTTGTTGTTGGGCAAACCAAAATGGTCAAATATCAATAGTTTCATCCGATTTTTGTAAAAAATCAAACTTGAAAGTTATTTTGAAAATTGGAAGTTCACTTCAACAAGTGTTGGGCAAACAAAAATCAGCCATGCCAATTGCGACAAGAAGTATCTTCGTCATACACTCATAGTTATTTACCAATGGTTTTATTCGAATTTCGGAAAAATAATAAGTAGAAACATTCCTCGGCAGAATATTTTTCACTTCTTTTTTGAATTCACTCAAACTCAACGATTCGCTTTTCAAATGTTTAGGAAAAACATTAAAAAAGTGATCTTAGTTGCTCTAGGCTTTGGTAGTCCTATATCACTTCTTCCTCTTGTACAATATTGATGTAGAGGACCTAAAACAGAACCCTGCGGTTTCGTTACAACGAAATCTGAAACAGTGTCTTGCCACAATTTACAGTTATTCAAATGAGTTAGAAAAATATGGGAAATAATTACCGTAATACCTGGACCTTTTACAGAAGTCACCTAAAAAAACTGGAGGAAGAGTTTGAAAAATCCAAATTCTTTCTAAGCAACCCAAAGGTTCACGATAGCGACAATTTGTTCACGTTACAAGTATCAACAACACATTTAATATTTTGACGTACGGTACCAGTAGTTGGAGGCATGGAAATGCCTCCATTGAAATCTCATAAATTGGATTTTAATCAATCAACAGATAATTTTCTTTTCACCTCAGACACATTCCAGATTCTCACCAATTCTGCCATTCCTTCAACAGAAATACGTCTTACTGGAATGGCTGGAGTACTCCCGAAAAAAAAATTAAAAAGTTCAATATTTCAAGCGACAACTTAATAGAAAATAAACTCGAAACACCATATTTTAACACCGAGAAGAAACAAATCTGATAAAGTTCCACCGTAAATTTTGAGTTATAAGAAACGATGTTTAATAACGACAGTCTCGAAATGACCTAGGTTGCTTGAAGGAGAAAAGAAAAGGAAGATGGTGTCGCTATAAATTTAAAATATAAAGTGGAAAGCCCATCGCGGCCTCGTTGTGCAGACACTTACATTACACTGTTTATGTCTCTTGGGGTGTTAGTGGGGCTTTTTTGTGCTCCCGCTAATTTCGACAGTGTTCTGCGCGATACTGGGTTCAATGCAGGAGCGTGTAGGAGAAGTTTTTCAAAATGTATTTCACGTCAAAAATACTCGATATTCGTATCCATTCTTTCAGGAAAAAGTGTTTCCTTGAGCAACATTTTCCATTTGAGATTGATGGTTTCAAAAGACTAATTACAGTTAATCTCAGAAAATATAAACAGTTGGTGAACGGTATAGAATTGAGAATAGACGAATGTGCAACAATTCAATTCAATTCAATTCAATTCAATTCAATTCAATTCAAAATATACTTCACTGTTCGAAGAATAAATTCTCATTGACAAAGCCTGGTGAGAAATATAAATAACATGTAAATGGAATTACAAAAGTAAAATTACAAAATGTAACTGATAACATGGACTGAAAAGAAACATGTAAATAATAATAACCTAATAAAAACGTTCAGAATATAAGAACATGATCAAAACAAGTCAAATCAATAAAATGCCTTAGACAATACAGTTAGTCATTCTCAATTATAATTATCTTCGTAGAATTCTGCTAAGCTAAGAAGTCTTTCAACTCTTTCTTGATAGCGTTAAGGTCATTTATGGTTCTTATAGCTTGAGGAAGGTGATTGAACACTT
>WOGR01011910.1:0-10389 GCA_015342045.1 Leptinotarsa lineolata | reverse complement strand
AAATGAGGAAGTTGAGAATATTTTAGTTGAGAAGGCCATTTTGTAAAACCCACTACCACAAAATTTCAAGTTTTTATTTTGAATCGTTCTCCATATATTTCTAACGAACGCTCATCGTGAAAGACCCTGTATTTTTGGTTCTTTTATATTTATACGATAAGTTTCATAAATAAAAGTGTTTTTCGCAAAGGTCATTCTAATTATTTTCATCATTTATAAAAGTGGTGAAAATCAAGAAGCTTGATAAAAGCACTTGATTTTTCAAGAACTTAATAAATAAATACTTGACTTGACTTGACATTAAAAACTACTGCCTGACTTGAACTTGACTTGATTTCAAGTCAAATCAAGTCAAGTAGCTTGAATATCAAGTCAAGCCGTGAATCTCTAGTTGTGATACGCAAATGTGATTCTGTAGATTAATTTTGTTTGAAACCTCACATGTTCCTTAAGCTTCGATTGATCCCAATTAGTGTTTGGTTGATTTATCATGAGAATAGGTGTATATAAACAGTACTATTTTGTTAGGACTGATTATATAAGACGTTGCCAACGGATGTCTCTACCATTGAAGGTACCAGAAGCCACTTCTTTTTTCCTAAACGTCTTATTGACGCCTTCAACAATGCCTGATCGTGATTTTTTCAGAGTGGTTTGACTGCCAGATATTCGCTTCACAAAGAGAAATTCATCAAATTTCTCCAGTGCTTTTAAAATAGTTTGCTTCCATACCTTCAAAATATATCTGAAGGTTAAACTCAACTCGAAGAACTTCGGTAATGAATGTACTTTCAGAACTATATTGCAGTCCGGCTATACTCTTGAATCAGAATCAATATATTTTCTACAGAAATGTTCAAAACAGAAACAGTTTTTTCAGTAATTCATCCCGTAATCGTCATATACCTTTCAAGCACTCTACCACTTGATTGGTTACACCTTCTGTTTATTCATCTATGTACTGGACTATTTGCTCATTAAATTTCTAACAAGTGCATGCAGTTCTCACCATGAAACGTGACATATAAATCTATGTCATTTTCAACAAAGGCAACTTTACCTTTCTTATGGTAATTTTACAATTCTCACGCAATGGCCTTTTCACACTTCAAATAACAGAAATTCAGGTTAGTAGTCATACACATGAGCTATAAGATGTTATAAAAAATTGTCTCGTGATATGAATATCTCTTTGAAAATGAGGAATGAAAAGTTTGGCTTACATCACATGTATTTACTACAAAAACATCTTGAGCGGTCATCAATATGGCTTTCGGAAACAAAGATCAACAGGCGACCTTCTATCGTATGTCGCCCCTACATGGAATAACGAAATCGTATAAGATATTTTTTAGGCCTTTGACCGTATGTGGCATGGGGTTTGGAACCCATACTTCGATGCTATGGCTTTTTGGATCATTTTTGTGTATGGCTCTCCAGCCTCTTGAAAGAACGTTCCCTGCAAATGGCCGTCGATGAATATCTCTCGGATACTTTTACCATCAACGCTGGTGTTCCCCAGGGAGCCATACTGTCTCCAAACCTTATTGCCTTGGAGACAGTATGGACAATATTGGAAAAAAGCAAGAATCCAATATATAGCTTTGCTGACGACAGCACACTTGTCTTTTCATTCCATTTGGATTCCAAGATATTGGCTGTGGATGCACATCTTCACTGGCAGCAGAAGATTGCATATCTTAATGAGGATCGAGAGATGATTTCGAATTGGGGTGAAAGTAACCAGGTTTAATTCAATTCACGAAAACTCAGGCATCGGTTTTCTCCAAAAAGATAAATTTGTTGGGGGTTAAAATGGACACCAATATGTCTTGGCACAATCATGTCGCTGGAATTGCAAAGGCTGCTTCTCAAAAGCTTGGACACTGTTCCGAATCAGAAAACAGTACAAAACTCAGCCACTTTTTATGCTTTATGAAGCTCAAATCAGACCTCCTTTGGAGTATTGTTGGAGAAAGGTTGAGGATTTGTCTCTCTTTTATAGATACTCACCTCCACGGGAGGTTTTCAAGTTACTTGGCGCATTTGATTCCACCAAGAGCGAATCATATCAGAAATACGCGTCGAACTTCACTGTTCAAAAACTCTTCCATTTGGAAAACTGCGTGGATTGAACTTCCTGAGAACGTTTTTCCAAATGCATTTAAATCTTCAGCGATTCAAATCAAACCTGAGTCGCCTCTCTCGCACAGGAACCGCTGTTGAAGATTTTCCTGTAGTACTTGTGTTTTATCCTCAAAAAAAAGACTTATAAGGACTAGTGACAAAGTTTGTTTATCTATACTGTACTCGTATTAGACTTCGCTTTAAACTGGACTCAAATTTTGAATTATAAATTCGCTGCTTAATCTTGAATCACATTTTTTGACTAGTTTCTCAATGTGATGAAACCTAGTCTCAGAACACTGTCTTCAATGTTACTTTCCACAAACTACTCAATTGTTACTCGTTGTTAATTTAAATTCTTTGAGAATTTTAGTTGAACTTGAATATTAATCTATAGTATATAAATTTCTTGAATGTTGAGAGTTGCATTCAAACTGATTAGTTCACGAAGTACAAAATGTTGAAATTCTGGAAGTGTATTACAAATGTCAGAAGAGATAGGTATTGTACAAATATATAAGATGGAAGGTGAATGAATGATGAAAGAGGTATTTGTATAAACAAAAATTTGGGTTTTGATGGGTCATTCTAATCTTCAATGACATGTAAATAGATTTGAATTGAATTGTTTTTATGATTCTGGTTTTATTTCTATTCTTTGGAAAATATGTCAAACACTTCATTCAGTTGCATTGCCGAGCCAAAATGGTGAAAACTGAACAATGAAAACAGTTTTTTGTTGTTGTGTACTTTTTACGGTTGTGACGACTGTAAAATGTATTTATTTTATATATACATAGAAAAGTAGAACTATATCACTCAAAAGGAATGTTCAGTTCATCGTTATAATTATCCAAGTATATTTGTAGAAACAAAATATTCCTGACGAATATATATTTGCTATAAAAAATATAACCTATATTGATACATGTCACTAAGAAGAGCTCTGAAATTCACTGAATCACATGAAGGTTCGTGTTTATAGTGTATTTTTACTGATAATTTTGTTTCCTTTTCTTTTCTTGAAATGTTTTGAGCCGGCACGACCAAGTCAGGTTCTTTTCGGGTCTTGATCATTGGCCATTTTCTGAAGGGATTGTGATAGAGATAAACGCAAAATCAATATGAAAAAATCAACAGTCCATCTTTTATGCGATTACAGTTTCTTTTTCTTTTCTTCTATAGATATTGTGTTTTAAGGAGGTTGCGGCCATTGACAAAAAATTGAAAGTACTTTCAACTGTACTACTAATGTGGAGCGATATGGTCACGAACATGGATAAGGGTTATGGCCCAGGTAGCATAATTTCTATGGTTATAATTATTTTCAACCGTGGCTTGGTCAATCCTGCCCAATTTATATATGTAATGTGCAAAAGTAAATATAAAATTGAATCAAATATTATAATCACAGTTGTGACGTAGTATGCTCGATAAAATCGAAGACATGCACAATACAAGTTGGGTGGAAACAAAAACTCGATGCAACCATGTTGGTAAAATCTTAATAATTAGATAGTCTCACTAGACTAACAGAAGCTAGTTTTTATGAGGTTAACTAACATTTGAAGAATTCATTTATTAACACAATTACACACATCTTCAAAGTTATAAAGAAAGTGTATATAAACATGAATAAAATTAATAACAAGTGAAATTATACCAACACCAAGATACTTTTAGCGTAGAAAATGAATTACTATACAATAACATGAATACCACAAATCTTATAACTTTCAATTATATTTGATTCAATTATTTTTTTAACAAAATTATTACTGTGAATATTTTCCGACTTTTTTTTCACAGTATATAACTAATTTTAGCAGGTGATTATGAATTATTATCTATCTGAAACAATTTTCTACCTAGAAAATAAAATGACTACAGAAGTCTTTGAATTATTCAATAGAGCAAGAAAGAAGTTCACTTGTGATTATGTGAAGGATAACAATAACTCTTATTACAAACCTCAGGAAATCGTCGACGCTTTCGCGAATTATTTCAAAAGGGTATACATCATATCGGATATCTCTCTGTGTGGTATGCTCGATAACTTTCCAAACAATTTTCCGGGTATAAATATCGAACATATTAATGAGATAGATATTATTAAGGCCACTCAGAAATTGAAAAACAAACTAGTTATTGGACCGACCCACATACCGAGTTTTCTAGTTAAAGATTGTATCCACCCTTTATTGAGTCCTTTGCTTCACATATTTAAGCTTTCACTGAAAACATCTACGTTTCCTGAGATATGGAAAACGGCACGTATACGTCCTATCTTGAAAAAAGGGGACGCAACCTTGATAAAAATTATTGGTTTTATCTATATGGTTTTATCTATAACTCGATCAGAAATATAATATTGGACGATCAGATTGAGTTCGTGGAACAAAAGTCATGTGTGACAATTCTTGCATGCCTCTCACAACATATTTCTGATGCTTTAGACCAAAAGCAAAAGGTTGACATAGTTTATACGGACATGCAAAAGGCATTTGATCACATTGATTTTTACATCCTCATCCAGTGACTATCACCGTTTGGCTTTTCTGGAATTTTAATTGATCTTTTTACAAACTATCTCTTCGATAGAAAGCAATAGGTGGAATTTATTTTAAGTGTGTTCTTGCTGAGAAAAGCATTCTATTCTGTGAAGGAATTTTTAATTAACTGTAAATATGACCTTTTTTAACTTTTTTTAACAAATTTCAGCGTTGAAAGTAGGTTGTGTATGTAGATTAGTCTTATAAATATATATTCTGACTTTAGTTGACTAGTCTAATAAAGCAGTAACATTTGTGTACCAAATTATTTTGTAACATATTTTGTTCTGCTCTTACAGATGATAAAATTCTATTCTATTCGATTCTATTCATGAAGGTTTTCAGTCCTCTTCGTACACACCTAGCTCAGAGGTGCCACAAGGCTCAAACTTGGGGCCTCTTTTATTTCTGCTTTTCACTGATGACCTGACGATGAACGGCCTAAACCTTCTTTACGCTGGTGATCTAGAGCTATACAAAGTAATTGGCTATTATGAAGACTGCTCAATTTTACAGAATGAAATCTCTTTAGTATTTGACTGGTGTGCCAAGAATCATTTAAGTTTGGACATATTGAAATGTTACATTTTATCAATGGAAAAAAAATATAATTGAATTTTCCTATGTTATTGACAACATTCCAATTAGTCGAGTGAATGAGGTGACAGATCTTGGAATCACTTTTGATGATAAATACACTTTCACTTCCCACATAGACCAGGCTATTTCATCAGCGAATCGAATGTTGGGCTTTATTATAAGGAGTACCAGAAAGTTCAAGAATATTAATACGATTATAACACTGTTTAACGCCTATGTGAGGTCTGAACTAGAATACGGCGTGTTAATATGGTATCCAATTTACAATTGCCACATACATCATATTGATGCTTTCAAAAAATTTTTTTTTAAATATCTGTCTTCAAGGTCACAGGAATATATCCTTAGAGGGGAACCGACTATTTCATCCTTCTGAATCAATTCAATGTGATATCTCTAAATACACGACGACTTTCTGTAAGAATCTCCTTTCTTCACAAACTGCTAAACAATAATATCTTGTGTGCCCCTCTTTTACAAATGACCGCACCCCACGCTTGAATTTCAAATATCAAACGACATTTTACTGTGATTTTGTCAGAACAAATAACAGTTTCAAAGCACCAGTGTCAATACTTTTAACAACTATAATTCAATATGTGATATGTGCTACATTAATGATAGTTCTCAAAGTTTTATTTTAAAATGTATTCTCACTAGAACCTTACTTATTGTCTTTCAACTGTAGCAATTTCTTTAAACTAATTATACTGTTTTGCATATATTTTCATCAACACCTTTGTACATTTCCTGTAATTGGGTGAGTGCCTGTTGGAAATAAAGTGCTATCTATCTATCTATGTACCGCTCTTGGTGGAATGAAATGTGACAAGTCACTTGAATGCCTCCCGTGAAAGTATTTATAAAAGAGGGGCAAATCTCCAAACTTTTTTCGATGTTCCATACTATTAAGGTTGCAAGTGATGTTAGTGTCTCCAATCAGACGTATGGCTCTTTTCTGGATGGAATCCAGCAGATTCAGGATATGTTTAGGGGCGGAGCTCCATACATTAGAACAATGCTCCAAAGTAGGTCTGAGCAATAATCATCAAAGCATCAAAAGTTGCTGAGGTGTGTACAGTTTTCTCGTTCAGAACAATGTTCCAAGCTTTCGATAAGTAACGCATATCCAACATTCGTATCCAGTGCCTGGATGAATGCATCCAACTTGATGATGGTGATGCCATATTTTACCTATTGGCATTAGTGTTGCCAGTTCCCGAAATATAAATAGTCCCCATCGTACTACGCATTAAGTCGGGTCAGACTCGTCCAGACAAATTAATTGAAGGTTTGTAACAACTAATTTTGCAGGAGTATACATCCAATTAAGAAAAGTAATGCTGCTCAACACAATTCTCTTAATGAAGAGTTTTTTATCTCTACTTCCAGTCCATTATTTCGACAAAGACATCCATCCAGCCGCTTTTGAGACTGACAAAGGTCGTCGACGGAATATTTTCCCTCAGCGAAATGAATTTGTTTGTGTCCTTTGAGCGTCGTTTATTCACAGATAAACTGTTGTTGTCGCGCATATCCAATTTGCATAGAATTACGGGAATGGGGTTGTACAAATATTTGAGACCGTTGATCAAAGTGGAAAGTGAACCGAAAAATCGGGAATTAGCGGCTTCGTCGTTTCGAAATTCGAGAAGAGTAATTGTTCAATGGTTTGGCCATTGGGGGTAATTTTATGATCTGTATTCGGAGCTGTTTATGTAAATGACAGTCAGTAACATTTGTGCTAAAAATTTCGTAGGCTAACATAGAAAGAGAAAAATTTTTAAATGATAATCTTTCAAGGAAGGGAAAACCGCTTCGTTACATAGAGCGTAACGGCGCCAGTCTGTCTGGCTTCCCTTCCACCGCACTCTAACCCACAGCGCTAGCCGTATTTTGGGCGGATGTTTCTCTCTCTTCTCTTCGCATCACTCAGTGTTCAGTGTGCGACCGACATATACTGTTGTGAAAGTATCAAATGTAATAATTGGCTTATGGTAGCTGTAATATATTCACATATTTCTTCTTCATTAACTAGTAGTGTTTATCCGCTTATTAACGTGGTGCTACCAGAAAAACAATTAAATATCACCTTTTCGATTGATTAAGAAAAATATATTTTTTCAAAATGAGACACTCTGTATATTTCTACCTCAATCGGTTGGCAACTCTTTTCTGAACCTAAACGGCTCTAATAAATCTCATCCTAAATCCAAAAATAACAGGGAGCTTCGCCTGAGCCGTTTTCTGTAAAGTTTTCGGCCACCAGGCAATTGCTCCATAAGTCTTACAATCATCACATCTCCTCTTACGATGGTATCGATTTTTTTACTTCACGTTTTTCAGAAACCCTCATAAAATCCATGGGTATAATGTCCGGTAATCGAGTAGGCCAACAAACTGGTCCTCTGCTTGCAATGTGACGATCATTAGAAAGGACAATTGAATGTTGAACAAAATAAATGAAAAATAGAAAAAATGTAAGGAAGGATCGAAGAAAATAAGTAAAAATATATTTCAAATTACCATATTTCAGTTGTTAATTTTGGATATCGTCTCTCGTCAATAATTTCCTTATACCACTGAATTATTCAAAGGTTACTTAGACGCACGTACCCTTTTTCTCTCTCTCTTTTTGGTTTTCCAGTTCAGTGCACTGTCATACAAATTCCCAAACTAACCTAACTGAACATGTTTGCAGCGTCTTTGAGAACTTCCTTTTGACCCCGTGTTCCTGTCTGTGGATGATTTCAGCTTCACACCACTTGACGTTAAGTTTTTGGTTTCTCCACGCTGAGCATTTTCCTTGTGGTGACCAAAACGAGCTCAAAACGTCTTTCCGTTTTCATCAATTCTTGGAGTCTCTGTCCGGATTCACTATTCTGATAGTCAATTAGAATGGGAGTTGCTACAAATATAACCTCCAAAACATTATAACGAAATATAAATGCACCCTCAATCTTCAAAATAATTCATTGCGTGAATAAAAACCAATGCAATTTCAACTTTTTTATCACTAACTTTGCGTATCCATCGAAATACCACTCCAATAACCACATTATATGTGACAATTATTATTCTGAACATTGAAAGAGGTATAGTGACCTATCCTTAAAAGATAGATATATGTCATCGTAGACTTTTTTACGGACACGTTTAGCAAAAATTCCACACATGATCAAAATTTTCTATATTTTATAATGCCACCTGAAGAAGCTTTGAATTAGGTAACTTTTTTCAGTGTTCAAGAACTATATCTAGTGTATTTTTTTATGTCTCCAAGAGATTAGGCACTGTAGTGACTTCTCACGTCCAATTACAACCAGATAACACAAAACTAATAAATGATTCACATAAAAATTTCTCTTTTCGTTTAAGATTCAGATTTTTAACTCAAAAATCCTGATCCTGTTGAAAACCGACTTGAATTCAATGTTTTCAGTCAAACACCATTTCCAGCTGCCATTCGCAGCTTTGATTTTAATACCCCTATAATGGAATACAGAAATAGCGTAGGAAAACTAACAATTTAGTGGAAAACTTCCTAGCTTTCAGAGCTCATTATTAAACCATCCGAAACAATATAGAATCTATTCAAAAGTTGAAGTTGCGAATATTTAAACTTCTCTTTTAATATTTCAATTCTGTCTTTGACAGAGAGAATTACCACAGAATGCTTCTCGTCGAAAGCAGAGGCGTAGATGCCGGGAATTAATTTCCAGATAAGAGGTAAAATTAATTATTTTGTTTTATGTTGAGTTCTTTTAAAAAACAAAATGAATAATAAATAGAAGACGTGAATTGAATCAAACAATTTTTTTGTAAATATCATTTCTGAGATAGTGAATAAACTAAAAAATCCCACAATTCTACCGCCAAAATCAATACAACAAGTTATACAAATTCGTAAATATAATGACTTCTTCCGGTGTTTGATGAGTTATGAGAAAAGAAGGTGGTTTGACGGACAGCTTCTAACAGTAAATACAGACAAAACATACCTCATTCCAAAAATTTGCCTTCTCACTCCAAAAATTTGCCTAATTCTAATACCATAAAGATCGAACGAGCTGATGAAGTTATTAGTGTCAAAAGGGCAGACAGTCTCAGATACTTAGGAATGTATCTTGATTGTAACTTGAAATGAAATGTACAAATTATTTATGTAGGATGAAATTGAGGAGTATTCTATATAGGATTAAACACCATTTCAAAATACTCACCACAGGCCAAATGAAACTATCATATTATGCGCTGGGGTGTTATGCGCTGTGGGGTGCAGCCAATAAAACGTTTCTCAGAAACCTGGAAAAAATTATTTTTTGAATCATTTTTATCAAAACAAATACTTACCCAACTGAACACGTTTTGAAAGAATCAAAAATCTTATATATCGGACAACAGAAATAAAAAATCAAATCTAGAGGCTGACACAGCAGAAATCGAACATGTCGCAAATTGCAAGACCACCTAAAGACATATTACAAAGAAGTTCTTTTACTTAGGTCCAAAACTGTATAAGGTTTCACCATGAAAATTTGCAAAATGTCCAGAACTTGAAATTTTCCAAACGAAAAACCAAGTCATGAGTTCTCCAAATTCCCCGCTTTCAAATCCATATGTTTGTGTAAAAATTATTTATTACTTCTTAAACTTTTTCATTATTCTAAAGACGTTTCATTCAGATACATAAATTTAAAAATGATTCAAAGAAGTATTTTTCCTCTTGCCCTTTTTAAAAAAATATGATTATATATTACTTCACCATTGATATCAGGGTGACAATTTGGAAACTTACAATGACTATATCTGAGCAACCAAATGAAATACAAGAAATTGCTGAAAACAACTTTCATAATAGGGAGGGGTAAACAAAATGATCTTTAGAGTCTTGAATGGTAAAACCCTATTTATGATACCTTAACTGAAATCTCTTAAGAAATGTTCTTCAGTGGTATCCAGTGATTGATTTAAGGAATGTTCAAAAAGATTTTCATTCTTTTCAATACGATACTAGTCTATTTTCAAACTCTTGACGGACATTGGCAAACGTTTCGGCATTCTTGGATTATTATTCCCTTCAGTTGCTCTATTGAGTCAGGTTGCGTCT
>WOGR01011909.1:0-10389 GCA_015342045.1 Leptinotarsa lineolata | reverse complement strand
CATGCTGACAGCATGTGCATTAGGTCTTAGTCTTATTATTATAGTCTTATTATTATTATTATTATTATAAACATTGTGGAAATTGAAGTGATCATGAATTTCCACAAAATAAACAATTCATCAATAACACAAAAACTGTTATAATAATTTGAAAATATGTTTAACCAGAACATGCAAAGTTTTTTAAAGATTATAATACACACGATACAACTTGGACTTCCAGAGATTTTCACCGTGCAGCTTGAGATCAATTAGAAAAGTCCTTCAGGCAAAGTCTGGTAGATGTTTCTCCGAACCAGAAGAGAGCTTCTGCGGAAACTTGAGAGTCGAAGGAGACGAAGAGTGTGATGCAGGTCTTTTGGGAACTGAAGATAATGATGCATGTTGCGACAAGGACTGCAAGTTGAGGTCCAAAGCTATGTGCAGGTAAACTATGAAAAATTCTACCCATTTTGAAAATCATTGAACATTGACGTCTTCCAGTGATAAAAACTCGCCGTGTTGTCAGAATTGCCAGTATATGCGAAACGGGGTCAAATGTAGGGAGGCCCAGTATGCCACATGCGAACAAGAATCTCGTTGCACCGGGCAGCAAGCCGATTGCCCCAAAAGCCCTCCTATGGCTGACGGGACCGATTGTCAAGAGAGAGGAAAATGTAGAAGTGGAAAATGCATTCCGTTTTGTGAAACGCAGGGCATGCAGAGTTGCATGTGCGATATAAGTAAGTATTGAAGATTGTAGTAGGCATTTTTATATTATAAACATGTTGGAGATGGGCACCCACTAATACACAATGCATTTCTTTGATGTCCCCTCTTCCTTTTATTTTTTGAACGGGTCAACTCAAAAAATTTAAATTTGGAATAATGAAATTTGTGCATGAATACTTTACGTTCACTGTGTCCTATTAGTTTGAATTGTCCTGTTACTTAGTTGCTTTATTTCAGTTGAAAATGCTTGTAAGAGATGCTGTAGGTCAAATATCAACGAAACTTGCTCACCAGTGGATTCTGCAGACATATTGGCAGACGGAACACCTTGCATACAGGGATTCTGTAATAATGTGAGTTTTGATAAGTCTGTTTATTATTGTACATTTGAAAGATGAAAGACTTCAAATCATTTACACCCATGCCTTATTGTGTCAAAGTTATTTTTCGGATTTGTTGGTCGTGGCCTCCAGGGTTTTATGTCTGACGTTTCGTCTACAATTGCGGTTAACACCATGGAAGGTGATGAGGCAACGGACGCAACGGCTTAGTTGTAATTACAGCGTATACTAAATTGCTCAAGGTTCGAATCTCTAATTTTATTCTATCGATGGTGAGTTTGGCTTCGTTCCTATTGGTTTGGTGCAGGTAGCCAGACTTTATTTATGTTAATTCCCCTTCCTTTCGGGTAAAATTGTCTGTGTTTCTGATTTTCTACCGTCCCCTTAAATGTATTGAATAATAATTAGTTATGAGTTCTGTACAGCGTTTGGATCTCTTCCGTCTGCTATAACCGGAGTGCCTTTTCTGAGCGCATCTTCCGCTACTACTGATTTGTTGGTATGCCCAAGAAGACGTTTCTTTTTGGCTCCAATGCAGACGGATCGTGAAGCTCCAAGAGATTGGGTATATCCCTGGTATGATGCACTGCGTGCTCATTTCACATCGTTTAAACTCAGCAAACCACCTCTCAACAATTGATTTTCCTTGTGCAAAGCCCACACGAAATTCCTTTTTATCCATTTTCTTGAAACTAACAAAAGTTGCTCCAATCAAAATGTTCTATCCCCCAAACTAATAGTCCGACCTCTGTGAAATTTATACACGTGGCTTTTGAAGGTTAGGGTTAACTAAAAATCATTTGGATTTAGTATTAGTAGCGCCACCTATGTGTTGGCCTTCGAACTTTTCAACCCACCTAATAAAAACCTGCAGTCTGTTTCCAACAAACCGGGAAAATGATGTGGACACACTTTTCTTCGGTTGTGATTGATACATTTAGGTTTTTGTGATTTTTATTGAAGACTATAGAAGTTGTATGTGAATAAAAAAATAGTTCTTTCAAAATGTCAAAATGTTCTTTCATTATGTTCCACAGAGCTTATTGAAAACGATGAATTCAGTATTTGGTTCATATATAGTTGAGAAAATATTATACATTGTTATATCTAAGACGGTAGCGTTCAATTTAAAAGTTTCACGTGTAATAATACTTTTCAAACAGTACCTACAGAAGAATTCGGTTTCAGGGACATTGTGAGAAGACAGTCCAAGATGTCGTCGAACGGTTCTGGGACATCATCGAAGATATCAACATCAATAAAGTACTACTTTTCTTACGCGACAATATAGTTGGGTCTGTAGTTCTAGTAACGGCTCTTATTTGGATACCAGCCAGCTGCGTGATAAGTTTCTTCGACAGGAAAAGAAGACGAGAAGAGCAGGAAAAACAAGAGTGGAGGAACAAATCAGAACTGATACACAGTTCAGACAATATCAGACGGGTGATTCATTTGAGAGTGCCCAAACAGAGAAATGTCCCTCAAGTATCTACTAGTCAGTCTATCATTCCAGAATAAACAGTATTATAAGACTGTCAAGTATAGTAAAACTGAATTTCACTGGGTTTAACCCAGTGAAATTCAGTTAAATGAAATATTTCAGATCCTTCACAGTTGTGTCGTAGTTTTTGGAAAATTTCCAATAATCAGTCATAATCAAAAGTTTTAACTTTAATAATATGTGATTAGCACCCTTTTAAAATGTTCTTTGCGAAAGAGCTTTTATGTAAAATCAACATTTTAAGCAAGTATTACAATTTCAAAAATAGTTTTTCAAAAAGGGTGGCCACAAATTATAATTTTACTCAGTGACAATACCATAGAAATGTTTATTACATAAAGAAAAATTGATTTTTTCAATGCTCAGCAACACTTTGCCCCTTGCCATAATGATTAGAATAGATTTTATTTTCAACTTGATACATGCATGCTATAATAACATGATAGTATTAAATATATTAATCATATACATATCAATCACTCGAAGCTTGCGGAAAAAGAATAAAGTCAACGGGAGTGCTAAGTTTCATTATGAAAATAGGGAAAATTTAATGAAAATTTACACCAGAAAATTTTTTCAATATTATAAAACGGGATGATGCTGATGAGATCATTTTATATATACAAGTCCTTTTATTTTTTCCATTCTAATTATGTACATTTTGTATAAATTATAAATTGAACATAAATTTTTATAACACATTTTTATATCTGTTACTGTGTTCATACCGCAAAATTGTAACTGAACACAATATATTGATTTTTATCAAGCTATTCACCTAAGGGATCCTTTTAACGGTTTGCGTCAGAGGGTATTTGGTCCTTCGAGCCGGATCAATTCAATTATTTACGATAACCCGATTTATTTGAATGAAAAATTCATTTTTAGTTATATTTTGATCACATCTTCCCTAATTTTTTAAAAACTGAAATAGGTATATAGGTGCTCGCTTTTGGTTGGAAAAACTATTTTTGTGGTCTTTCGAGCCAGGTATATGTAACTTTGTGGTCAGAAATTTCTGATAATCTATTCATAATGAAACATTAAACGTCAAATAACGAATGACATAGATATCGTATTATGAAGTAACATTAACACATTTTATTTTGTCTCATTTGAGCTTGTAGTACTGGTTTTTACATTTCAACGACTTACTTTACTTTGGTGCTCTTGATAATTTCTTCATAGTATGGAAGGTTTATTCTTTCCAAGTTTTATCCTTAAGTTTGAATGTACCTGAATAATTTTTATAATGTCCAGACAGTAGATCATCCGTTTCAAGCGGGTGATTTCAAAAAATAATGTATATTTTGTTACCTAATTTATTTTTACAGTTTATGTTATACTTGGGTGACAACTCAAGTTTTCCTAGATACTTAATCTGTCTTTTGTAAAGTAGTGAATTCCTCTGAATGTTCTCAACTAGAAACTGGTATTCTACTAGTAGTATACATTTATATTGCCAAATCTGTTGAATATATACTTGAATAAAATATTGTTAGTCGGTAAGAAAACATTATATTTATTTTGAGATACCAGTAAATCTGTGAAGAATTTTCTTGCAGACCTGTCGACCAATATGACTTGATTTTATTTGGATTCGAATACTTTCCAAAATAATGTTGGATTCCGTTAATTGATATCACTCTTCATGTGACGGTACAGTGTTGCACATTCTACAACGTGATGATGTAATTTGAAAGTTAGATGTGAATTTTGATGACACTGACATGAAATAATATTTAAGGTTATGTATGCATATTCATGAATGTTCACCTCGATTTTTTTGAGTTATTTTTGTGAACCTATCAGAATCTAGAATTATCAACATTTGATATTTGTTTCCCCTCCTCAGAGACTAAAGTCATAGTTTCCACATTTCCTTGGGATTATTGCCACGCTACCTTATGAGTTTCCACATTTTTTGACTGAGTGAAAAATTGAAAACGTTCTCAAAGCACTGACGAAATGTATGTATTTCTTGCAATATTGTTCCTCAGTGGTTATGTGCCAGTTCCTAGGAGGAAAATGTTCTGGGAAACGTGAAGATGCACATAATATTCTTACAGCGACCTCAATAAGGCGAAATCGATTTGAAGAAATATTCAGATTCAATCACGTCGCTGATAACAATAATCTGACCCAAGGCGATAAAATAGCAAAGCTCCAACGTCTTATGGATAAATCGAATAAAATATGTTTACAATATTACCCTATCCAAACAGCCGCTTCAATTGACGAGTCAACAACCCCGTATTTTGGAAGAAATGGATGCAAGCAGTTCATAAGGGGAAACAAGGCTTGGGTTTTAGCATCTACTTGTGGCTATTGTATCAATTTTGACATATACCAGGGAACAAGAAAAGACACTAAAGTTTCAGATGTAGGATTAGGTGAATCCGTGGTTTTGCAGTTTTCCGATATATTGAAAAATTATTATGAAAACTTATCATTTTCTTTATTCTTTGCCACTTCGATATCTAAATTAGAAAGACATGGATTTGTGGTACAGGTACAGTGAGAGAAAATCGTACCGACAAATGTTCGTTGGAAAATAAAAGGCAATGAAGAAAACAAGAAAGAGAAGCTTATGATTTTGTTTCGGAAGAAGAATAATATTATTTCCGTATATTAGAATGACAATTGTGTAGTTGCTCTAATGTACAACGAATTTGGTATTGCACCGCTTCAAAGAACAAAGATTTTCTGCACAACAAAAAGCTAAAATTGATGTATCTCAACTATACCTGATATTTCAATATAATAAAAATATGGAAGGCGTCGATCTTATGGACAGAAACGTTGCTCAATATAGAATAGGATTTCGAAGTAATGATGGTATATACATATTCTCAATTGCATGTTTGATGTTTCTATGAACAATGCTTGGGTGCTTTCAAGAAAATTGGTATGCAAGCATGATAACTTGACCTTCAGAAGACAGGTTGTTTTATCCTTACTGAAAAAGTATGGTCAACCTTCACGATTTCCAGGACCATGATGATCTTTATTGATACCACAAAGCCTTCGCTCATCCGGTCAGCATCTCATAAAATGCGCACATTGCATGATAAATGTTTCTTGGAATATCATAAATAATAACCCCTTTGTTAGTTTTACAAACTAAATGAAAAAAATTACTGAATTTTTTTATATTTCAATACATGTATTAGCCCAAGAGGTTGTACTATCCAATGCCCAAATAAATATATACAGAAAAATGGAAAGGTTTCCAACAAAAAAATTATTCTGGGCACGAACACGTTAATGTTATGATTCCAGACATGCCAATAGAAACTCAAGGTAATGTTCTGTTTCAATCCAGAATCTTTGAGTATGATTTGGACATTATCAAAAAAGCCATCACGTCGACTTCCAGTACTAACAGATATCCCGTTGAAGTCGAGTACATAAATTCAGTATTAGAAACTTTCCAAGAAGAAAATTCGTTTGTTTTCCTTTCTTCCAGAATCTGGATGTGGTTAAATTCAAACTCTTATTAGGATTAAATCATACAAGTTATATTTTCCTGAACTCTTCATTGCTAAAAACTTTGATGGAATTGAGATTCTTTGTTTCATGAAAATTATTTTTAGCAATATAATACATTTTGCGAGCTATATCCTAACTAGCTTGATCAGGACTATATCTGCACTGTTGAAATCAGGGTTTTGTTCCTCTCTAGGTACGAGGTGGAAATCGAAATACTCTTTGATACGTTTCACAAAATATTCCCAGCAATGTTTTTGTTTGTCTGTGTCTCTCAACTCCTGCGTTAAAAAAATTGTTGTATCATCCGTTGCTAGCTCTTTCAAGGTTATGACCAGTGAATCGATGGACTGAAAATGAATATCGAATGAAATAGTTGAATTCTCATGAATTTGTATTCTCACCTCTTTGTAATAGACACAGTCTGTCAGTAATATAATGTCAGGGGAACATTTGATATTTGCTTCCTCCCCCCAGATCAAAGTCATAGTATCCACATTTCCTTGGGATTGTTGCCACGCTATCTTATTAGTTTCCACATTTTTAGACAAAAGTGGGATAGCAACAGGAAGGTCTGTCAGCAGGACATTGGCCCTAAAATATTAGCAGATGTAATTTAATGAACTTGGCAAACTCTTTATTGAATATTACTGGAGTTTTTCAATCACCAAGTGATCATCTTCAAGAGGAAGAAGATTCTAGTATTTCGCCGCGTCTGTTTGAACGAGATTCATTCAAAAAATACGGATTTTCATACAGTTTTCACTGTTGGATAAAGTTATTCAAGATGTATGATGTTTTGTGTGACTAGTTTGTGGGAAGTATCGGTATCGTAGCCGTTTCATGGATAGAAGATTTTCTTCCAAGTTTGAACTTAGCTTCAGTAATTAATGTGTTTAATAAAATTCAGGAAAATATAAATTTATATTTATAAAATATATCAAAAATGAAACCTTTTGAAAGTTTGATTTTCAGAATCATTTATAGAGTCACCTCACAAATATTTACAAGACATTTGGGAGCACTCTGTATATTAAGAGTACATATCTAACCTATTTCATAGTTTTCCTTAGTTTTTGTGTTGGCACTAGCGACATCTCGCGGCAATGGAACTTTTGAAAATTGCATAGTGCAGAATACTTCAAACGAACAAAGCAGTGTCTGGGGTTAATAGAGGACGCTGATATGCAAAGTCGTTTTATCATTTGTTATTAAACCGAGTATATTTACCTTCAATTCCTACATACCCCAAACAGGCCGCCGTAATCCCTACACATCCAACTCCTGCGCCGAGTTCAATCACATTTTTGTTTACCAAGAATTCGGTATTGGTCTGGCAAAGCGTTTCCAAATATTTTGCCAAAACAATAGCCGCGTCCCACACGACGCAGCTGACATCGCCTTCTAGTTTTTGATGGAACCGTAAAACTTTTGATATCGACTCAATTTCCAGCTCTCGGATGAAACTTTCCTCCATTTCATTGATACACTTGACTTGATTGGAAAATACAGACGGTCTTGGTTGGCATTGATATCATCAGCACGTGTTTGGGGATTGCAGTGATCAGTGATCGATAACAGTGATCGTGATTATGACGTGATCATACACGTGGCGGAGATGCCTCAATTATCGACACAGACCTTGGACTGTTTATGTTGGTGGTAAGTGGATAGGAGGTTTACAGGGCCCGATCTAGGAGGGGGTTGCTCAGAACGGCTGTACGCGCTGTTGCGAGAAAAAAGAATCATAGACAAAATTTGCCGCGAGGTAAGTAGCTGTGAATTTTTCGAAGAATTGGGAAATTTTGTTACATATTTCTGTGAAATAGTATTAAATTTTGACTAATTCAACAAAAATTTTCTCGAATATCATTCAGTGATAGTATTATTGATAAACATAACCTGTTATTTGAAAGATAATGGTAGTTATATTGAAAGTGAAGAGGAAATCAGTCTTTCCAACATAGAGGTTTGGCTTACAAAGTTTCTCTTTGGAAACCACTTCTCATTTGGAAGATTCTTCTTGCCCTTTTTGGGAATAGGCTGAATGCGAGCAATCTTCCAACAAGAAGGAAAAACACTTTTCTTGTTTGAAATTACCAGTGAATTCGGTAGTCGTAACCGATGATGCTACATACCATAGTATTCAAAATAATTCAGCTCCCAACACAAATTCTAGAAAGGCTGACAGTGAGAAGTGGCAGCACGAAAAAAGCATCATGCTCAAATCCGAATTATACGAGTTGATCAGGGTAAATAAAAAGCATCATATTAGATACAAATTTGATGAGGTTCCGCTTGAACACGGACATAAGTTTTGCGTAGTCCAATAGTAATTTAGTTGAGAGAGTCTATACCTGCGCGATCGCTCGCCATCAGCCGTGGCGTGTACTGTACGTGTTTAATTAACATTTATCTAACTCCTGTTCGTTTTATAGAATATGTCAGTTTGTCATTGCATCACATAATCATATTTTGCCATTATTTCACTATCTATGTTATAATGAGTTATAAAATATTTTATCTAAAAGTGCTGCTGTTTATACGTATATAAAAATGAATAGACTTTTTTGTCAAATTCTAGAGTTTTTATTCATTTTTCTAGGAGGTACAGTTATGGCACTTAGGACTTTTTCATCCTATTTCGGATTCTTATTTTATATTTTTTCAGTATTGATAGTTTTCGAATTAATGAAAGATAGAACTGGATAGTTTTTATTCTGAATCCAATGAGCTATCCCTTTTTTGGGGTTTTATGCGGTGCGTAGGAAAATTGTTTTTATTATATACTTTTTCTTTCAAACAAAAAAGTTGAAAAAAAATAACTAGTGTAAAAGGCGGCCAGAACTTTAGGCTGGATGGGGTCCTGAAGTTTCCTAATTTAGATTCACAGGTAGAATTAGTGGTAAAACTAAGCCAGCACATGTTTTCCAGAGAATCTGAATCACGATCATAAGCGGATTCAAGTGTGTATAAAGAGGATATTCATTGTTTGTAATCACCAGTTTCAAGTTGAATAAAAACTATAAAGTTGGCTAAACCCAAGAATAGACACTAGGAAGTGAAATTCATTTATTTCTATTTATTTATTTAATCTAAAAACATCATTGGGAACGTCTCATTCGTTTCTATTGTAAACTCAACCTAACTTACCTGATAAACTTTTTTTTGTTGAAACATGATTTTCAGTTTTTCAGTTGTAGTTCGTTGGAAACATTTTGAAACCAGAAAGCAGAAATTGAAGCAGTTATTGTTGTTTCGAATATGTGCGCCTTTCATAATTTATTTCAGATAAATAACGTTCGCAATAACTATGGTTCTGTACTGGATTTGTCTGTAACCGATAACCTAGACTCTTTGTGCACAGAATCCGATGAACATTTGATAACACCAGACAAATATCACCCCCCTTTATTAGTCAGTATCAACAAACCTTCAACCGATAATGTAACGCCTGTGATCGATGAGTATTACTACGATTTTTTTTAAATTTATTTATTTATTTACAGTCGCATCGACCTCTAGGGTCATTAGCGACTTGTGGATTTAATACATGTTTGTGAAAAAACTTAGAGAGTATGTAACAGATTGGTTTTCCTGAGGAAAGCTAATAGATTGTTAATAATATCACATTCATCTCCTAATATGTCTTTTATTGATGGTGGTAAACCATAATTTTGTCTTTCGTTGTGATAAAGCACGCCTTGATGAAGACGAGATTAAATGACCTGGGCTTTTCTTTCATTGGGGGTGTTTTTCCAAGGAGATACTGATTTTTTTATCTCATGTAGTTTTGCAGAAGAACTATTCCATTGGGATTGCCAACTATTGGTGATCGGTTGCTTATATAGAAATTTCAGGTCCTTATGTACGGCAAGTAACACTGTATCTGTTAGCGGGTTATTAATTGCTTCTTTCGCTAATTGGTCAGCTCTTTCATTTTCAGCTATACCATTATGTGAAGGGACCCACATAAACTGGATGAAAATGTGCTTTTCATGCAGTGAGTGGAGAGACTGTTTTATGAGGAGTAAGATGGGATGATTGGTGTAAAGTTGTGTAATTGCTTCAAGAGCGCTCAGTGAATCTGTAACTATTAAGCATTTTGGAATATTCTTTTCCTCCATGTACTTCAATGCTTTCCAAATAGCATATAATTCACCTGTGAATATTGTGTTTTCTTTCGGTAATTTAAATGAATAGCTGAAATCAGAGCTGGTGAAAGCTGCCCCTACTCCATCCTTGTTTTAGATGCATCAGTGTATACTGGAAAGAAGTCTTCGTATTGCTCCAGAAGTTGGTTGAATGTTACATTGATCATCCCGGGATTTGTATTATTTTTGTCAA
>WOGR01011908.1:0-10389 GCA_015342045.1 Leptinotarsa lineolata | reverse complement strand
TATGTATATATATACAATAATTTTATAATAGCTACAATTAAAAGGTGATAGATCTCACGACACAAGCCCAGCTAAGGTGGCTATGTTATCTAGAAACTTGTTATTATCTAATTGGATAAAATACTCAATTCTATCTTACTCTACTTCTAAGAAAAAAAATTTATGTATTCAAACGAAGCCAAAATTACCATCGAGTTGATTTACTATTCCCGTGGATCATATGAAATAGTAGATCCTACATAGACTACTCGAAATAACTACTCGTACCTACTTTCATCTGTTTCATCCGAGGGTATTTCAGGTAACAGATTATGTCGACCCTCATGCTCTGTATTGAGTACGCCTGGTTGAATGATAATTGAAAATCAGATTTGCTAGGTAGCCGATTGTTACAAATAAAGCCCCGTTTTAAAAGGGGCCTAATCTCTGTAAAAAGTTAAGGGTCTACTCCAAATCCAAGACATGATTTATGGCCGCAAGATTGGCAGTAATGGCAGTTGTGAATTGTGAATGATATAGGCCAAAGTTTTTGTTGTTGGTGCCAAACCAAAGATGAAATCTTTTTCTTTCACTCTCATCGAAATCATAAGTTATATGCCAAGTTTACCTTATAAACAATTTCAAATTTTTGTCCTATCATTCAAGAACTTTATTTTACACTACTGATGGGTCAACCAATTATATCCGTTCATTTTCTCTGAATAACTATAAATTTATTGATGAATGATATAGATATAGAAAGGTTGAAATCGAATTTTGTTGCCCTAAATCGAATATTCTGTATATTTATTTACGTTTTTTTACTTTCCTAGATTGTTTGCTCTTGATAACGGTATAATGCTATTTTTTTTCAGAAACCAAGAAGCTTATTTTTAATTTTCTGTTCAGAGAATTTACCTGTACTTATAAAAATACATTTTCAGTTCCCCTTAACCAATTTTTTGATATGTAGAGTAAATAATTACATTCCGGAGCTGACGTGGATAAAATTCATCTTTTATCAAATGAATTGACAGTTCATGGGAAGTACATGTGTCCGTTGCTTTCTTTGATAAATCCTTGTAACTCTAATGCACAAATCGGAAATATTTTCAGAAAATTAATGCGTACGAATGAGGCTCATACATCTAAAATTTTCCACCAAATTAGCTCTTCCCGAGCAGTGTTCATGTTTAACGTGGTCTCTGCTTTTCAAAATTGATTTGTGCCAGCGAAAAAACTTGAGCTCGGGATATTTTCAAAGATCGCACTTGCTAATTCTCCAAGACACAACATTACTCCAAATTCCGCTGTTCCATTTTGCGTAACGCACAACCAACACACAACTTCACTAATAGCACTGAGCAATGAGAGCTTACTGATGCACGTGCCCTATGAAGGACCACAGCACAGCTCTGCTAGTGGTTCTACTCTCATTATTTTTCTGCCACACCTCGAATGTGTCCAGGAATACATACAAAAGTTATTCTGTGTAAAGGTGAAATTTATAGAATATTCTATAAGAATTGGTACGCGCATAAAGTGATACTTCAGTGACACCTTTCACACTGGTTATACGAATAGCTTTTATTAACTATGATCTATGAATTATTCATCTGATTCCATTTCATCTTCAATTGAAGCAATTTCATTATTATTATTATTCTTTGCTTATTTGTCATGACTGCCATTTGGTTTTCGTTCCATTTTTTTATATACTTTAGTTCTTGGCTTCAAAATTCAATGTTTTTTTTTTCAATTTCAGCATCGAGTTTGCTGAACTGGTCATATCAAAATACAAAACCCTGTGAGGTCCTTGTGGGGGACAACCCGCAAATCGTCCCCGCTTCAAAAACGGCCCCGTCCGAAACGAATCTTTCAACATCGACTCGACCGAAAACTTCGAATTCCGGAGGTAAATACAAACTTGCCTATTCCAGAAAACGTAGAGAGATTTTAGGAACACCGCATGCTTTTGTGTTATCGACTGCCGCCACAAACACCAGTAGCCCCCCTAGTACTTTTGGACCGGATACACTCGATAGTTTGCATGATAGTACAATTAAACCTTTGCATGACTTGAACAATCTCACTTCGAGAAACTTCACACTTCTTGATGTTGCATCTTCAACTAATAGTTCACTATCTGCAGAAAATGAGGCTGTAGAATATGTATCTACAAGTGAAGATACGGAGAACAATGAAACCACGACAGAATTTGTTACCGATGCGTCTTCTCAATTCACTCAAGAATTTTCAGATACTACCCATCAAGGGTTCGAGAGTACAGTACCATCTGCTTATACAAATGGAGCTGGCAAAACGGAGGCTATCGAGGACTCCGATAAAGATTCCAGTAGCTATGAAGAATTAGAAAGTGTGGAACAGTTTGATAACGCAAACACTCCATCGACCCTAGAACCAATGACAACTGAGGAAAATAAGGACTCTGCAGGGGTACCATTTACTGAAGACGATGATAGTGAATCAGATTATTCCTTATTCAAATTAGACAGCGAATTTTATGATGAAATGAACAAAAATCACAAAGACTACAAATCTTCAGAATTCCAAAACGATGAGCCTTTATTTTTCATCAAGGAAGATAGCGATATCCACATCATAAAATTGAACAACCATACTTTATCAGATCCTCAAAAAGCCAAAGCAACCTACAATTCCAAAGGCACGGATTCCAAATCTCAAAACTCCAAAGAGTTGACGGATGCCAACTTGTCCATTCTTCCTTTAGATACCGAAATGGGCTTGAAAAAAATCAACTTCAATGACCCTGTTGTTTTTCATAACACTACTAACAAGCCAATGAATGATTTCGAAACTAACAATGTTGAACCCGTTAGCCCCAGAGTGAAAGTAATAGATTTACCTCCCGTACACAACTCCAGCATGGCATCCAAAAGATTTTTCATAAATTTAACCATAGCCGCTGGCCATGACGTTAACAATCCTTATACTGAGCAATCTGTTTATGTGCTTTCGGTGTCTGTGCCAACTGACGGAAACGAGGACCCGAGTGTTAATGTTGATACCAAAGAAATCCACTCGAAAGAGTCGGTTGAAGTGTCAGATAAACCTGTAACGCCAGCTTCCAAAGCTTTCGATAGTATCAAAGATAGTTCTGGTGGCGCTTGTGAGTGTTCCTGTCCTTGTCTAGATTATAATACCTTTCCAGAATCATTCAGCAATGAAGACTACAATTATGACAATGTAGTAATACAGCCGATGAACTCATCAACTACCGAGAACAGCGCTAGTAGTACGAAATCAGTGTCTTCTAACGTTACTACTGAATCGTTTGCTGAATTCTCTTCCACCACAGATTCATCTGGTGTACCTTCGACCTCTGAAACATGGTCGACGTTCTGTCCAGAAATAACTACGAAATTGCCACCACCACCCACCATTCTTATTTTAGAAGGTATGACAGAGTGATTGCTCAGCTAAGCTAATTTTCATCGATAAATCACAGGTCCAACCCATTCATTACTGCATGACTGACTTACATTTTGTGTAATAACGTACCAGTATAAATTTTGCATGTTTAACAAAAAATACCTTCACTGTATACATATTATCATGATTCACCTAATACTGCTTGGAAATCAACACATTTTATATTAGGCCCAGATGCACCTTTGATAATTTATAGCACATGACTTTCTGCTTATAATTTTCCACTAGTAGTTAGGAAAGTTAACAAATTCATTACTAGACACGCTTAAATATCTTTAAGAAAAGAGATTGGAAGTAAGGTCAGGTGGACATTTCTATCAATTATTATAATTCATTCAAACTCTTGTTGCAAAACGGTCATCATATCAGTTAAATGAGTATTGAATAATGATTATCAATGTGTTTTTCAGTTCTATTGACAAAAACGGAGAGTCTTTGGGCGCCTTATCCCACCTCCACAGGCTAGTCCTCTAGTCAATCATTAACAAGTCTGTTTCAAAATAACTTTGGTTGTCCAAAAAAAAATTATTTATCTTCTTTTTATTTTCTGATGACAAATTGTATCTCAACCGTCAAAAGTATTGAAGAAATATTATAACTGAAACGATCCAAGATAGCTTTGAGAAGAGTTATATTGGAACATCTGCTGTACTCAGTTACTGATTTATTTGATTCTGGAAAGTATTGGTTGTTTCAGGTTTGAAGCTTCCTGAATACATCGTGTGTCTACTATTGATTTTTAGAAAATGAATATATTTCCATGAAAAAAAAAATCACATTTCAACCTTACACCTATGCAAATGCAAACTAGTGTACACCAACCATTCGAGGGATTCGTGTAATTCTTTGCCTAATAAGATTTTTTAAAATCCCCCTGAAGTTAATGAAAAACTTCAACTTCTTTCTAATCTACTAGTAATAAGGACAAGACCTACAGCTCAAGAAAATGCTAGATCATTTCACTTTCATTTTACTTCTAATTTACATCGAGAAGAGATAACCATTCTTATGGTTACATTGTATTTGTATTTATAAAATAGTTTTACTCTTCAATTGATGAATTTCATTCACTTTCATAACTTGATAATAATCACCGTTCTTTATTTTAATACTACTTTACTTCTTCTCTCCGCAACAGATATGATTGAAATCATTTCTTAAGTGAATATTCAGAAAATTATTGCTCACTTATGGTGTATATAGGTCTAAATGCATGAATCCTCATCAGGTAGTGAAATGTATAGAAAGCGTGGATCAGTTTTAATGATTTCTTATGCTTTAGGTGCCCGTACTTTTCCGGCTCAATCGTTCCCACCAGATGGAACGACATTTTCCCAAATCTCTTTAGGCCAAAGATTATCCAAAGAAATCCCTCCTTATGGATACTGGAACATGCAATTCTATCAATCAGAAGCTGCTTACGTTCAATTCGACTACAATATTCCTAGAGGAGCAAGTATTGGAGTCTACGCCAGACGTAATGCATTGCCTACTCATACGCAGTATCACATCCTAGAAGTCCTTAGTGGGTTCAAAGCAAGAACGACACGAGCTTCGCATGTAAGTAGACTGTTTACAGTTAAAAACATATATTTTTTTTGTTTTCTAACCTGTAATATACTTTTTTCTGAATTTTGAATATCTTTAACGATGATATCCCTGATGTGGTAGCTTCAGGTATATTACTGCTCAGTGGAAAATCCAACGAATCCCCGAAGAGGAAAAGAAATGCAGTTCATAGATCAGTTTCACAGCGCTCCGTAATCTGAAGTGATGGGGAGGGGCTATCAGCATTAACGTCATTAGTTTTCATCACCGAAAATCAACTGAAAATATTCTAGCTTCTATATGTGTGATTTATCAGATAGATAACCTTTGACGATGGATATCAAATGTTGAACATTTTAGGTTTTCTAACAATTTCCAATTCAGGTACTAACTTGATATACATGAGAAAAGAAAAGGTCTGCAGATTAGTCTGGAATACCTAGCTTCTTTGCAGTACTTTTGTTTGGAAACAGTGCTGCTTTTGAATTGTCTTTACTGTTTTTATATTGATAAAAGGGTAGACAATTCGAATCACCTATGAGTTTGTATATTACCTTCTGTGGAATTCAAACTATCCTTCAGAAATTGAGCTATTGAATTCACTTCTATTTTATGTTAAACTATAGACCAACTGTCACCCATATCTTTTGGGCTAGTCATTTCAGAAAATATTTAGCCACCGAAGTGTTGATATCTTAGGAAGATAGGATTTTTACTTCTGCTTCTGTTGATATAACAACCGGGGTCCTGGGAAGTGTAACTACACCATCCATAAGTACCATCGTTGCCAACATAACACATTTTACTAACTGTTCGTAAATTTGTCATATGCGATGTCAGAAAATTCACTTCACACATTAGGGAATTTTCATGTCACTGTATTTTACCACTTAAAATTGATGTTCACACATTTCAATAAATCTATTTTTATAAGGACTATCTATTTTTCAAAAGGTTTAGCATTATTAAACCGGTTTGATAACGTCCGACGAAAAAGGTGTTTACAAAATACAAAAGCATTAACATTAATTTCAGTCATGTTGGTTGTTGGTAATTCTTCTTCAAGATGCCTTGTAAGCGTGGTATTATAGCCCTATTAATTATCAGTATGGAATTGGTACATTGAATTGTATATGTTCATAATACTGGTACAAACCACTTCAGTTATGAACTCTTGTAGCTTTTAAGTAGAAAAACCATGGTGACTTGCATTTTCTGTATCTTCCAGCAATCAACTGTGAAGAAGGAAGTAACGCATTACATGGAGCAAGGTCACTGGTTCTTATCCTTGTACAACGACGATGGAGATCCTCAAGAAGTAACATTCGTTGCCGCTGTAGCCGATGACATGACTCATAACTGTCCAAATGGTTGTAGCGGAAAAGGGGAATGTCTTATGGGCCACTGTCAGTGCAATCCTGGGTTTGGAGGAGACGATTGTAGCGAAAGTGAGTATACTTAGACAACGATCAAACAATTTGTGGCTCGTAACCTCAAATTTCTTCCTGAGCAATTAACCATCTCGCTTGTGCCTATGCATGACTGAATGTCTTTCTGTTAGGTGTATGTCCGGTGCTGTGTAGCCAACGCGGGGAATACATCAATGGAGAATGTCAATGCAATCCTGGATGGAAAGGAAAGGAATGCCAGCTTAGGCATGACGAGTGCGAAGTGCCAGATTGCAATGGTCACGGACATTGTGCGAACGGTAAATGCAACTGCATCCGTGGCTACAAAGGAAAATATTGCGAAGAAGGTAATATCTATCTCCGGCATCAAATATTAGTTTCTTACTTCTATAAAACACTGATTTCATCAAATGCCTTGTGAATTGACCATTTTGACTCTGAAGTTAATACTGTTTGCATTTTTTCGCAGCTGACTGTCCACATCCTACTTGTTCCTCCCACGGTTATTGTGTGGAAGGTGCATGCATTTGCAAGAAGGGGTGGAAAGGTTTGGACTGTGGTCAAATGGATAAAGATGCGCTACAGTGTCTTCCCGACTGTTCGGGCCACGGATCGTTCGATTTGGAATCTCAAACTTGTACTTGTGAGCCCAGATGGTCCGGTGATGATTGTTCAAGAGGTAAGACGCCATTCTTACCATTTTATATATGTAAATTCTATATCCAGTTCAAACAGGAGAAGATATAATATTTGCAGATGACACTACTCATTGATGTGTAATTCATTTTATTCAATTTCTTTTCATTTTTTCATTAGCCTTCTATGAATTTGTGAAGTTTCTTGAAAAATACTTGTCTTCGTTATTATAACTGTAAAAGATTATTTTGTCTAATACTTTTACAATTATTTTCAATGAATAGGGTCGGATGACTTTTCTTGTCAGACTTTTTTATTGACTATCAGAAAAATACATCGCCATGTCTTGATGTCATAGCCACAAGAAATACAGAGCGACAAATAATTTTAAGATATCATCCCCCACAAAAACAGTAAACCAATGAAAAAATACTACTTATTAAAAAAAGACAGTTGGCAAAAATTCTTGGTCCTTTCAATCGTCAAGCAGAGCTCTACTCAATTTAGCAACTGGCCGTTTGAATATGCCATCTTTCGTCTTCACTTCCACTACTCTTATTTTACCGTCAGCACCAGGAAAGATTTTTTCAATTTTTCCAAGTCTCCAATAGTTTTTGGGGAATTTCTCATCTTTGAGGGCAACAATATCATTAATTTTTCTCTTTTAGAACTTTGTGACTTGGACTGTGGAAATCACGGCCACTGTGTTTCGGAATCGTGTCTGTGTGATCCTGGATGGTCAGGGGAATACTGTAACCTCAAACAGTGTGATCCCAGATGCAACGAGCATGGTCAGTGTAAAAATGGAACCTGTCTCTGCGTAACTGGCTGGAATGGAAAACACTGTACTATAGAAGGTTGCCCAAACAGTTGTTCAGCTCATGGTCAATGTCGATTCAGCACGGAAAGTATGTGGGAATGCCGATGTGATAATGGATGGGATGGTCCTGATTGCAGTATCTTGTTAGAACAAAATTGCAACGATGGAAGAGATAATGATAAAGGTAATTTTCCTCATTGATTCTCAATTCAAATATTCGATCTGCTTTATTTTTATTGTACAGATGGACTTGTGGATTGCGAAGACCCAGAATGCTGCATGAACCCCGTATGCAAAAGCAGTCAATTATGTGTGTCTGCACCAAAACCAATAGACATTCTATTGCGTAAACAGCCGCCCTCTATAACTGCTTCCTTTTTTGAACGAATGAAATTTCTCATAGATGAAGGAAGTCTACAGAATTATGCTCGACAAGAAACCTTCAATGAAAGGTGAGTTCCCCATTAGTAAGCTATCAAATTTTCCAATTATTCTCAATGTTTGATAAAATTACATGTTTTTATGTTATTTGTTAAGATTTTTACTAGCCGCATTGTTGTGCCCCATGTTAACACACTCCCATATATGTAATTTTTCACTGGACTCTCTTACTTGCTTGTTGAGTTTCAAATCACTAGTAAATATGCTTGTAAATTAAACATGAAGACAGGCGTCCGTAGAGCTCTCAATGATTTCAAACAAGCAGCTCCTCAACTTCAACTGATTTTAATAATAATTCATCAATTTCACTTTCTTCGTTCTTGCTGCCAGTGTATTTTGGAACCACTTCAATACGAGGTAAGGCTGGATGCCATTGAAATCACCAATTAGGTAGAGGTAGTAACATATATAGTTTAAAAATCACTCGATGATATTTTGGTATATTATTTGTGCTTGTTTCTTGTGTGTGTGTCACATCCACTTGTGTTCGTGTTCTCTTAGTTTGCTTCAGTTCTATGTTTATTTGTAGAAGTAGAAATTGTCAACTAATTGTTCAACCCACAATTTTTCCACAGCCGTTCCGCTGTAGTTCGAGGCCGAGTAACAACACCCATGGGAATTGGTCTAATGGGAGCTAGAGTCAGTACCAGTACTCCTCTAGAAGGTTTCACTCTCACACGAGATGACGGTTGGTTTGATCTCCTCGTTAACGGTGGAGGAGCTGTTACGCTCCAGTTTGGAAGATCACCCTTTAGTGCGCAAAGCCGTATAGTTTTCGTTCCTTGGAATGAGGTGGTTATAATCGATAATGTCGTAATGACAACTGGAGAGGAGAGAGCTGTCAACATCATACCTCAGCCATGCAGCTCCCACGACTACGATACCATGAAGCCAGTTGTCCTCGCCACGTGGAAGCATGGCTTCCAAGGTGCATGTCCCGACAAAAGCGCCATTTTGGCAGAATCCCAAGTAGTGCAAGAAAGCCTTCGCATTCCCGGAACTGGACTAAACTTGGTTTACCACAGTTCGCGCGCTGCCGGATACCTGTCTACTATTCAGCTTCAACTGACCCCTGATGTAATTCCGTCAGATCTGAAACTGATCCATTTAAGAATCACTATAGAAGGTATACTTTTCGAAAAAGTTTTCGAGGCCGATCCAGTCATCAAGTTTACCTACGCCTGGAATAGATTGAACGTTTACCGACAGCGGGTTTATGGAGTAACAAACGCCATAGTCAAAGTTGGATACGAATACAGCGACTGCAAGGACATCATATGGGACGTTCAAACTACCAAACTAAGCGGCCATGATATGAGCATATCGGAAGTTGGTGGATGGAATTTGGATATTCACCATAGGTACAATTTCCATGAAGGTAGATATCGAGTACATCAAATATGTCGCCGATTTTCTATGTCTTACTGTTTCAGGAATCTTACAAAAAGGTGACGGATCGAATATTTATCTCAAACATAAACCTCGGGTGATATTGACAGCTATGGGCGACGGCCACCAGAGACCTCTAGATTGTATGGACTGCGAAGGACAGGCTTCCAAACAGCGTCTTTTAGCACCTGTAGCTTTGGCGAGTTCACCAGACGGTTCTCTGTTCGTTGGCGACTTCAATTTAGTCAGGAAAATTCAGACTAATGGAGTTGTGAGAACCATCGTCAGATTAAAGTAAGAAAATAGTTATTTACCAAACAGGTGCAGAAAATGGTACTTTTCCGCACGGCACATGACTGTTTAGGTCTAGTTCGCAAGTGCCATTTCGCCTAATGAGGAATGTTCCTCAATTTGGATTATTGCAGAAAATGCAAATTCACTTCGAAAAGTATTCAAATTGATGTTTCAAATGTTGGGTTTTGATTTTTTAAAGGGATTTGTTTCTAATTCACATATTGGCAACAGCGCCTAGAATGCATATAATAAATCAAGTTGAAATAATTTATACTTACCTAGATATTCTACTTTAAAAAAGGAAAATTATCTTTATAAATCAACAATTAAGGCAAAATATAAATTATAGTTCAATACCACCTCCACAAGCCACATAAACAACAGTTGTTTTGTTATTTA
>WOGR01011907.1:0-10390 GCA_015342045.1 Leptinotarsa lineolata | reverse complement strand
TTAAAATGGACACTAATATGTCTTGGCACAATCATGTTGCTGGAATTGCAAGGGCTGCTTCTCAAAAGCTTGGAACACTATTCCGAACTAGAAAACTCAGCAACTTTTGATGCTTTATAAAGCTCAGATCAGACCTCCTTTGAAGTATTGCCCTTATGTATGTAGCTCCGCCCCTGAACATAGCCTGAAGCTGCTGCATTCTATCCAGAAAAGAACCATCCGCCTTATCGAAGACGCAAACATAACTTGCAACCTTGATAGCCTGGAACATCGAAGAGAGGTTGGAGATTTGTCTTTCTTCTATAGATACTTTCACGGGAAGTATTCAAGGAACTTGGCACATTTGATTTCACCAAGAGCGGTGCATATCAGAAATATGCGACGGACTGCGGCTGCTCATCGTTCTGAAGTTCAACTCAGTACACCTCGAACTTCGCTGTTTAAAAACTCTTCCATTTGGAGAACTGCATTCATGTGGAATAAACTTCCTGAGAACGTTTTTCCTTATGAATTTCATCTCTAGCAATTCAAATCAAATGAGAATTACTACTTTTGCACAAGCACCGCTCTTGGACCGTCTTAAGGTTCATCCTGCAGTGTTTGTGTTTTTTCCGTTAAAAAAACTTTGTATCATAATACAAACAAAACGAAGGCATGCTATTTTCGCTCAAATGACAATGAAACCCGCAAGATAGAAAGTGAGAATCTACAAATGCTTTGTATATATGTGGATTAATAAAACACTTAAACTAATTTAAAGCTATCTTGAGGTCTCTAGATAAGACGAAGGGATATAATTGAGTGGCCTCTTTGGCCACCCGATTCATGTCCTTAATTTTTTTCTATAGGGATACATAAAGAAGTGTATTGTAGTTTTCCTGAATTATTGGAAAACCTGCGGATACGAATCAATAGTCCAATGTGTACGACACCGCATATAGTGCTTAATAATGATGTACGATAATTATTTGAAGATAACCTGAATTATTACATGGAGGTTGAGGATGATACTTCCAGCATTTACTTTTCATTTTTTGGGTTTCTGTGAAAAGTTGTTTTCGTGGCAATTTTGCCTTGCACTACGTTTTCTTTTGTCCCGGGACATATTATAGTCCTACCAATAACATAGCTCTTTTTTTGATGAGGAATAAGAAATAATAAGTTAAGCAAATTCAGTAAAAAAAATACAAACAAAACTACAGTGACAGATAGATCAGGAGTATATAAGTTGACTTGTGAAACTTTATATTGGACAAACGGGGAGAGCTTTTTCCCAAAGAATAACAGAACATAGGAGTAGTTTGGGGCATGAGTTCAACGATACTATGAAGTATTTCATCTGGGAAAGAAATATTTGAAGCTCTATTTTATAGAATGCTTGGACATGGCTCAGCGAGCAAACAATAATTCAAGCAAATTTAATAAAAACAATACAAACAAAACTTCAGTGACAGATTGATCAGGAGTGTATAAGTTGACTTGTGAAATTTTATATTGGACAAACGGGAATAGTCTTTTCCCAAAGAATAACAGATCATAAAAGTAGTTTCCACATTCGCAAATCATCTTTTAGAAGAGGCGCATAAGTCGTGGTTGAACTCACGACTATGAAGTATTACATCTAAAAGAGAAAGATTTGAATCTCAATTTCATGGATTGCTTGGAAATCAATAGATTGAAGAATTCTGTGAATTTATTGAATGACCAAGAAGAATTGAATTCTTTCCCTCTTTCGAATCTGTTACATGTACATTTGATGAGTTCGTAAATCTTCCTTTTATGATATTATTTATTTCATAATCTCAAAACTATACATAAAATTATTAAGTGGTTAGGTCATATGATTCGTATTTTTATTATGTAATGTAACTAATAAGGTAAAATTTAATCGGTATGAACACGTCTTAGGAAGCTATTGTATAACAGACAACAACAAGTGTTGTGGTTCTGTAAACTATCAAATATTGGTCAAATCCATCAAATTCTGTAAAAGTTTTTGTTGAAAACTTATTTCGAAAAGTGATAGAAATTCAAGCAGAAAACTGCATGCACCGAAATTGTTATTCGAAATTTTGTGACGTCAGAAGTCTCTATGAGTCGGTGGTTTCTGTAACTTTTCGAATACATTCAAACTAAGCGGATACTTGGCACGTAGTTATTCGAAGAACATTTTCCCGACTCGACAAGCACAACTTCGAAAGGACACGTATTTGAAATCGTATGGCAATATGGATTTAGAGTTAGTCAAGTTCAGGTGGAAATTTCGCAGAAATGGCTAAACTTTAGAGATCGGCTTCGGTGCTACAAGAAGTTCAATTTGTGTAACGGTTTCTGAGCATCGGGTTAATGTCGGAAATAAGATAAGAATAGACACAGACAGCAATAAAACTGGAATGAAAAAAGTTTTACAATTTTTTCTTTTCACGGCCAATTGCCTCGAGTAGAGATGAGCATCGACAGAAAAGATATTGCGTTTTATAAATTATTGAGGAATTTTTTACTATTTCGCCTTTTTCTCTTTTTCTTCAGATGGAAAATGAAAGTGAGCCCCATTCATATTTTTTGCATTTCATAAGATCGAACTTACATTGTCTGCTATGATATTATATGATTTGAAATCTCTGAAAAAACAAAAAAAATTGAAAATTCAAACAGAATAGTAACAATTATATAAGGCAAAAAACTAAGAAATTTTAAATTACAATAAAATAAAGTCCGAACTAATGAAATTAACCATGAAACATTGTCGACCACCTTCAAACAAACAATTTTTGTACTCCAAACTGCAAGTTCAAAAATATTTTCGAAGACGAGAAATAAGAAGTTTGGAAATAAAGGATGCTATATGAACGTAAGTGTTTATTCGCGTATTTTATTGATCACGCATGTGTATTCTTTAATCGATCCAACTGATTGATTATATATACTTTATTGTCCAAAGAAAGAATCTTGTTGACAAAGCTAAATATAACTGAATATAAAAAATACATGTCTTACGAATATAAAAATAAAGGTGAAATAAAATGTAAATTAGGTATAAAAATATTGAATAAAAAACCACAAACAATGGTTGAAACATACATACACATAAAACATTCTAGGTTAAAAATGCTCGGTATAGAACTCAGTCAAACTCTAATAGATTCTACTACTTGAAATTTCTTTAATTATTTTTCTATATTGATAGGTATCAATATATGTCTCTTTAGTGTAACTCGGCAGATGGTTATAAATCTTCACACCATTGTAAAATGAGGAGTCCTTGACCAGAGAGTTGCAAGGGATAGGTAATTAATTTTTTTGTATGCTCTGTCAAATTTCACCAGATGTTTCTTAATCAAACACAGTGTCTCCAGAATAAAAAGAGCTACAACCGTCAATAACGTTTTATCTATAAACAGTTGCCTGCATGAGTCATAAAGACTCCAGCAAATCAAGGCTACACAAACCCCAAATAGGTATACCGTACCTTAAGTGAGACTTCACCAAAGCGTGATATGCTGTATAAACTCCCAGTTCTCAAGCAATAACTGTCACCGCATAACAGCCGGTGAAAATTTTACTTTTCATTTTTCCGATTTGAGTGTCAAATTTCAGTCCACCGTCTATATACAGTCCCAGAAATTTAGTAGACTTCCTGTTCTCAATTATACCGCTGGCTACAGATGAATTCTGTGAACATTTGAAAGTCATGATATTTGTTTTGGAAATTTTAAGGGATAGTAGATTAGAATCACACCAAAACTTAATTTTTTGTTTATCATGAGCTTTGTCTCATTGAGTATATCTGCAGGGTGTTCCATCTCAGAGGAGCCACCCTGTATATTTCTCACTCTGTATACCTTTACTTTGCCACAATATAGTAGTGTCGTCAGCGAAAAGAGTGAATGTTCCAGATAAACTTATGTCCATTAAATCGTTTATATATAACAGGAACAATATGGGACCAAGAACCCATCCCTGTGGTACACCAGTAGTTCTTTCGATACTGTTTGAACATTCAATCTTTTTTACAATCTGACTGCGACCATTGAGATACGACTCGAACCACTGTAGTGTTATCCCTCTACATCCATAGATATTCAACTGACTTTGCAGTATTTTATGATCAACGCAGTCAAACGCTTTTGTAAGGTCACAAAACACTGCTGTAGCAGCATTTCCATCATTCATAATAGAATACACCTCAAACAAGAAAGATAATATTGCATCATGTGTGCTCTTATTGCTTTGGAATCCAAATTGATTTTTCATCATTATGTTATGGCAAAGGAGAAATTCATTGAGTCTTTTCTTAACTACTTTTTCAAATATTTTTGCAAAAGTAGGGAGGAAAGATATTAGTCGATAATTTGAAAGATCATCTACAGAGTTACCTTTATATAAAAGAATCTCTATCGACAATTTTAGGGGGAATGTAAACCTGCCATTTCTGAATGAAAGATTTTCAATAATTTTGATTGAAATTTCATCATAACCAGATGTTGCTTTATTCCTTATATCACTAAAAACTTCAAACAATATTTGTATCATCCAATTGAAGAGATTCATTGATTGCAACATTTTCTAAATTAATCAGTGGGTCATATAGCACCACAATATTCTGACTGAGCTTCTGTCCAATCGAACAGTAGAATTCATTTATATTGTCCACACTGATTGGTATTTCAATAGTTCTGCTCGTTTTGGTAATTTTTCTCAAATCATTTATAATAGACCAACTTACTTTTATTTCATTGTGTGAGTTATCAATTTTATTTTTGATGTATCTTCACCATTTTGAAGTATCACCATCTTGATTTCACTATTACAATAATTTTCGACGTAATTTTTTCTCATTCTCATTTTGAAAATGGTATTCGTCCTACAAAGATGTGAAGTAGCATTATGAATCTAAGAATATTGCCGTTTCTCCTTTCTTGAACATTTTTCATCATAGGATGGAAACGAACGCAACGAAAATATAATTGGAAAAGACTTTTTGATACACGAATGCTGCTATCTGAATACAACTCATTTTGTTTCATTGTGAGGACTCTTTGAGTAAAAATGAAGTGGAATTGAAGCAGGAGCAGAATGGAAGGTTGATTAAAAGGCAAAATTGGGACTGGAAATGTCAGAAGAGATTTCAAACTTTCGGAAATGATGAATTAAAATTCTGAATTCAAGGATAACTCCATGAACTTCCTTGGAGTTGCGAAATCTCTTTCTATGTAATGAAATGTTCTTTGTATGAGACAAATATTTGAGAGAACAAGGACGAATTATGATGAGCTATTCAAAATATCATTTAGAGCGAATAATGAAGAACTTTTTGTCAAACTGCCATGAAAAACTTAATGAACTGACCTGACAGAGGGTATAAATATTCAGATATTAAAGGTGACTTTGAAATATTCCACGAATTATTCGATGTATGTAGCAATCACGTACATCTATAATGTTGTATATGATCGACAACAGCGTACAGTAGTGGAAGGTGTCAAATCGGAGCAAGAGCAAATCTCCTCTAGAGTCCCGCAAGGATCAATTCTGGGTCCATTATTTTTTATTATCTTTGTCAATGATATATCTTGCACGGGTACTGCCTCTAATTGTGCCGATGACACAAATTTTCTCATGTCTAACAAAAATTTAGAGAACCTAGTTACTGATAGTAACACACTATCGGTACAACTAAATAATTATTGCAGTGACAATGGCATTGCAATAAATGCAGCCAAAGCACATCACATGCGATTCTCAACTGAGATTGTTACGACTGATTATGATTTACACTTACGTCTGAATGGGAGTTCAATTTACAGCAAGGAAAGTATGAAATTTCTTGGTCTAACTCTAGACATAAAAATGACGTGGGAACCGCATATAATGACAGTATGTTCAAAGCTAAGCACCATCTCATATATAATAAAAAATCTCAGAGAAACTGTCTCTATCGAAGTCTTAAGGTTAATTTATTTTGGATTGGCGCAATCAGTGTTGCAGTATGGCTTGTTGTTCTGGGGCTCTTCAGCACATATTGGTAAGTCATTCATTTCACAGAAAAAAGTATTGAGAGAAATTTTCAGAGTTCATCCACGAGAAGCCTGTAAACCTCTATTCCATCAAATTCAAGTCCTGACACTTCCATGCCTTTACATATTCCAATTGATAATGTATGTGAAAGAAAATGAATTTATGTTTGTCACGAACAGTGACATTCATGGGCATAATACACGTCAAAAAGATAAAATTAATGAATTATTCTTAAGATTATCGACGGGCAAGAACTCACCAAATTATATTGTCATAAAGTGTTTCAATAAAATGAAAACTTTTATAGATACGAATACTAGTAAAATGAGGTTTAAATCTGATTTGCATTCGTTTCTCTACAGCAATATGTTCTACACGGTGGATGAATTCCTTAAATTCTATGATGATTACGTATTAATATAATGGTTGTGGTATACATTTTATTTACTTTATACATTGTATACATTTTAATGTGTTATGACAAAACTTTACATTTGTCTTTTGTATTACTTTTTATGTAGCTGACTATTCCGATATATTTCTTGCAGGATGTAAGTAATTTCTACTGTTTACATTTGTGTATGAATTTTGTGGATAAAATAAAGATTATGATTATAATTATGATATGAAATACTAGTAGTCTTCATGAGGATAGAACCATAAAAATTGATTTTTTTGTTTTGTTACGTTAATAATGTCGAAAATAAGGGTGATTTACTCTCGATCAAAATTTCTATTTTTTGTTCTCCCTTGTACACCGCACGGAAATTTAGAATTTCGACAACTCAAATCTAAGTTTCCCGGAATGCATCAATTTTTATCAGGAATAAAATTTTCTGACAAATGGATAATAAAAAAGTTTCCCATATGGTGCAAACTTTTTGAAACTCACTGTTGGCGAAACTAAGTGATTAATGATTATGATAGTTACTAGAGATGAGAATTCGGACGAGAAAAAGGGGCATATGTGAGTGTAGAATATAATTGTTTTCTATTTTAATTCATAGTGATTTCAACGAGTTATCGACATATAAGATTGCTGTATCGTCACCAAAACTATTTGTGGCTACTTCAGATAAAAAAAATAATCCATCAGTTACAATTCTCTAAACATGTGGCAAGGCAATTTTCTTCTTTTCCGCCATCCTGGATTTTTCATATTGGCACATACAAAGCTAACTCGTAACTTTCATGTTATATATTGTGTAGCATTCCTATAAATACAAACTGAAAATGAAAAAGTGTTTTCGTATGAATTTTTCTTCCAGTTTGTATCTGAAAGTATGTTCTATGTATGATGTGAACATCTTTGTATAGAGTTACTTTTTTGAAATCGATTGCTTCCTTCCTTTCTTTGGAAGATTCCCACATTTTTTTGTATAGAGACGGAGAAGTAGAAAGCCAAAACCTTTCTTCCTTAATTTCAGAATCCAAATATTAGTAATTATGTGGAATATGACTTTATTTTGAAGGTAATTGCTTCCCTCCTTCCTTTCCAAGTTTTCCATAATTTTTTTATGAAGATGGAAAAGTAGAGAGCAAAAAAACAATTTTTTCCAAAACTGATCTCTCCTGAAAAATATACGCCTTTCAATTAACGTCAACGGACTATAACTGTTTTTTAAACATTGACAGTTTTTAATTTGATGATTGTATAGTTCTACTATACTACAATGCAAATTTTAATAAATATTTGATATAGCTATAGAAGAAAACATGTATTGAAATATTGGACTATTATTTTCACACGTAGAACTCAAGAATTATAAGAAAACTATTGTTTTCACGCTCACCCTGTGACAAATCAATAAGTCCACTATCGCATAAATACTGGACAAGTTGTCTAGTCAACAGAAAGAGATATATGGTTTCTTACACACCTAGTGACATAAATCTTAATATGTACCAACAGTGCAGCAATTTACCCATATTTTTATTTTTATTGCGATACAATAGAGATAGGGCACACGATTGCTCTTTGAAGCGTGCCTGAATAGGGCTAGCTTTTTGCACCTATAAGGTATGTCCGAGGTGTTGTAAATCTAAATACTACGACAGATTAGTCACAACAATTTGGCATTTCCCGTCCTAACCCGAAAGGATAATTCTCAGAATACCAATGGCCAGTTTATGAAAAAGGGAAACCAGCAGAAACACTATGTATATTATACTACCTCCACATTCATTGAAATAGTTGAAACATTATTTTCATCTATAAGGGGTACTACGCGAAGACCATGTGTTAGGTTTTTGGTATACTGTATCGAATGATAATGATGGCACTGCTGGAACTTCCGGTCATACCGGAAGTCGATGCAAATTTCCTTATTTCAAATAAAACACACAATATGTGTAGCAACCCTGTGAATGATATCTGATTCAATTCCATACCGTATGTTTGGAGTACGAACTGAGTCGGAAAGTGTTTTTTGAATAATTAATTTTTTAAGGACAAAACACAATCACTACAGGAAATTCTGTGAGGCGCTCTAAGAGCGGGGCCTGTGCGAAAGTAGTGATTCACGTTGGATATGAATCGCTGGAGATTAAATTCATATGGAAAAACGTTCTCAGGAAGTCTATTCCACATAAACGCAGTGTTTTAATTTGGGAATAAAGGTCGAAAGAAATTTTCATGTGACAGGTTTTCTTACCTTTTATTTCAACAACTCATTCCATAAAAACAGACAAAATATAAAACATATATAACAAATGAAGAAATCCCGTAATAAAGGTTCAACACGCAGTTCTCCTCCATTACTTCTTATTTCTAGTGCTAACTCAGATTTTGAGAATCATGGTCAAATTCTTTATAATTGTGATCTTATCTCCGTTTTTTACTTGTTTATTTTTGCAAAACTAAAGGTCTTCCTTCCAACATTGAAACAAATTCTCAGGCCTGTATTTTCTGAAATTGAAATATACATATTTAAAAAAAATTAATTTTAACTAATTGACTAGCTATTAGCGCAACATGTGGTTGGTTATCAGTTCATCTTCCGCAGACTATCCAGGTTGCAAGTAATGTTCGTGTCTCCAATCAGGCGGATGGCTCTTTTTTGGATGCAATCCAGTAGCTTCAGGGTATGCTTAGGGGCGGAGCTCCATACATGAGAACCATTCTCCAGAAAAGGTCTGATATAAGCTTTATAAAGCATCAAAAGTTGCTGACGTGTGTACAGGTTTCTGGTTCAGAACAGTGTTCCAAGCTTTTCAATTCAAGCGACATGATGTAAATTTAAAAGTAGTTGTTTCGAAAGTATTTTTTCTTTCGTGTAATTCATCGTTTAAATGAAAGTACATAGCTATTTTGGAGAGCTTTCTTTTCAGTTTGTGTCTTAAAGTTACTTCTTTGCATGATTCTTTGGAAGATTCCAATATTTTTTGTATAATATAATGGTGAAAAAGTAGAAAGCTAACATTTTTCTTTCACAACATCGTTTATATTTTCATATAAATAGCTGATATATTTTCAGTATGAGTTTATGTAATACACGCTATACCAAAAATGGATCGTCATTGTCACTGACTCCATGAGTAGATTCATCTCATTGGTGACATAAAGTCGTAATTTTATTAATGAATTGAGTGCTTCATCTTATAATGTTATCCAGATTGGTACTGAAAAGGCGATAAACCGAGTGTCTCATGCCGAAACATCGGATGTCCACAAATGAGGATGACGTTGTTCCATGTATATGGAATTTTAACTCTTCCATTTACTATATTGTGTAGCGATCCTATGAATGATATCTGATTCAATTCCATAACGAATGTTTGCAATACAAACCGAATAGAGAGAAAGGTTTTTGTATAATTCAGTACTGAATAGAGAGAAAGGTTTCTGTATAATTCAGTATTCATATAAAAGTAGTTATTTCGAAAGTATCTTTCTTTCGAGTAATTCAATGTTTATATGAAAGTAGCTGTTTCAAGAGGGCTTTTTCTTTCAGTATGTGTCTGAAAGTTACTTCTTTGCGTGATCTACACATATTTGTTAGAGATTTTTTAAATTGATTGCTTGATTTCTTCCTTTCTTTGGAGAAGTAGAAAGCCAAAAGCCTTTATTTCTCACATAAATTAGCTATTAATGACTGATCAAATTGCTTCATTTCACCGTCTTAGGAAGGTTGCATGGTTTTCATTGAAGACTTGATTTCATATACATATTTGATCGGGTAATAACATTTCAAAGATGTCTCGATGTCTATTGATCTAGCAGAGAGAGAAAAATTTTTGGCAGTATGTCAGATTTGGCATATGATTAGTGTGAACAGAACACACCCATTATTTCGTACACATAAAGCGCTATGGAAACATTTCAAATTTCAAGAAGAAACTGGTTTCTGGTGGATCTTATAACTCTACTGGT
>WOGR01011905.1:0-10391 GCA_015342045.1 Leptinotarsa lineolata | reverse complement strand
GAAGAGATGATGATTCCACCTCATCCGAATATAGCGAAGAAGAATTTTGATTTTTATAGCAATTTTGTTGGCCTCTATTATTTTGTAAATATATGCTTGACGAGAATTCGGTGTGATTATTTGTGTTTTCATTGTATTGTAGAGTTTTCGATTTGGAAATCAACTACCTTAAATTTCGAAGTTTTTCATAATTACCCATGGTGGAAAAATTTAGTTGCGATAACTTTTCCATGAGGTGATCAATTGCTATGATTGTAAGAATAAGTAACTGAAAAACTACCACTGAAAAATAATATGCCGACGCCTATGTCGTGGCAGGAATTCCTTCTCTGTGCTGTTCCAATTGGTATTGGAAATACTAAACCACTTGTTCAGAACTATTGCCTGACAAAGGGTCATTTCGATATCCGGGGATAATTTGAATGGATGATTTCGAAATTCCAACTTATTCTCCGTTATTCGATTGATATCAATAGATGAAATTGTCATGATGGTCTATTCTAGGCCGTTATATTCGAATGAGCTATATAATGTATCCTGGAATTGAATGACTATTATTCAAAGTGAATAGAATCTCATTATAACAACTCGACAAACTGGTTATCAGATTAACACATTTTGAATAGGAGTGATATTGTTTCAGAAGGATTATTGTTTATTGGTTCCACGTCATATTTCATGGTACAATATTCTTCAATGATATTGAGTCAATAAAAGTAACCAATTGATTGTGTATTTGAAGTAACCTGTGCATCTCGGGACGCCCGACAAAAGTGAAGACTTAAACTAAACTAATGGAACCTTACTTTACTTTTTCTTCAATTCGGAGTAAGATAAAGTGCTATGACTAGCGATTAATCTGCGGAAACAAGGGCATAGGTCGGATCTTAATCTTTTGAATAAGCTTAATACTGGGTGCTGGAAAGGGTCACCAAATCCAAGTCCTCAATTGGGGGCCATCTACAGAGGTTTATAGAAATAGAGTATTCTTTTGAACACTCGTCACTGTAGATAAACGTTGCTACATAGGGATAGGAGACACTTCCACACCAGCAATAAAACAGGGAAAACGGTTCAATATAGAATTGCAATAATTGAATAAACTAATTATTACAATAATACAGTTTATTTTATGATTTTCACTGAAAAGGGTTTAAGAAAAACCCTTTTTAGTGAAAATCATCCAATAAACTGTATTATTGTAATAATGAGTTCAAATATGGATTTTTATCAAGTAACAGCCAGTTCTATTCAATTGCAATTGAATCAATTTCTAATAATTGGACTGGTCCTTGAATGAACAAATCAGAGTGACAGTAGTTGATCTAATCAAAATTGATCTGATTCAAAACGTTTTTTTTAGCAATTTTTTTTTTCAAAAGAAGATTGAAAATGTGCAGTTATCCTCTATTTTTTGGAGACGCCTCACGTCAGTTGTATCAATGTTATGTCATTAATACAATTTCAATTTTATATTTTTCAATATGATAATTGAGACACATAATTTCAGAAAGATAACTTGAGAGCCGTTACAAAGACTATTGATCCACAATAAGGTGATACTTGAATGAGTCCTGAGTTGGCGTCATCTAAAAATTATGAACTTTTCAGTTATATATGTCAAAGCTTTTTTCGGGTTTTCTTGGCCTTAATCTGTAGATTTTTGTGCCTCACGTTCCGTCTACTACTGCGGTATATATTTTCAGAGGCGATGAGGTAACGATATAACGCAGAAACTACAATCCTGGAATAATTTCAACAGAAAAGAAATGGCAATTAACAGTGATTAAATCTCGCTACATGTCCTCAATTATACAGAAATAAGGTCATATATTTAAATTGAGAGTAACCAAGCCACGCCATCGTATTTGATAATGTTCACCGCAGTAGAAGACGAAACGTCAGTCATAAAAAAACTGCAACGATAACCAAAAACAGTCGAGATATACCTCTGACACAGTTATCTCCGAACGTGAAAGTTTACATTCTTTATTCAGATATAGGCCGTTGTTACATTCTGTAAGTCTCTAATTGGTCTTTACTGATAAAAAATTTTTTGAGGAAATTCGAATACCTGTCTCATCACATTTGAAATCAAAAGGCATATAGGGTGAGTCTGTCCATTCAAGTCTTCTGATCGAAATAATGAAGCCTACTGAGTAGAAGTGTATACTCACTAATGAAATCGGGGAATTTTTTGTGTATTAAAATTTTCGATATGAAATTAGCTCTCGAATTATGGAGTGAATTGGTTGATGAAACTTCAATCCCAGGGAAAATATGTTTTAATCACAGTATTATGTTATATATGAACAGTAAATCATCAATTCATCAGTATTTTTCCTTCCAGAGATATTTATCTGTCATTGCATCCCTTTCGAAATCATTTGAGTTTCGAAAATAATGTAAAATGCATGTAGTGACGTCAATATTTCCATTGGCATCAATCAAACTCCGTTCCGTCTTGGGAATTGAATTCAGCGTCTTATCCATCAACAAACAGAAATTTATTTCTCGTAAATAAGTTTCGAAAAATCCAAATCATTGACATGATTTCGACTTTCATTGGCGAAAGAACAGTAAAACTTTGGTCCGACTTCGGTTGATTAATGCCCCGAATCCGTGGAGATACATTTATATCTCGTATATCTCAGCGACAAAAGCTTCCTACTAAGCCGGCAACGTCTATTTGATCCAATTATAGATAAGACGGACATAAAAATAAAACTCGCTCACCGCTTTATCACAGCCTCCCATGTATTCCTAACATCTCAACCAACCATGCAGCCTCTAAACCTAGTTCAATGGAAGATGGAGAACAGTGTTTTACGATTAGGTCACTTGTGGTTGCATCTATGCAACTTTCATGGGAGTGCAAAAAAGTTACGAATTTATAATTCACTTGACCCTCCAAACATTTGATATATCGATGAATTTTGGTTCTTGGACAATTTCCAAATCAGTTGAAATAATATTGATGAGAAATGGAATATGACAAACATTTAGAAAGTACGTCAATTTTTTCGATTTTACATCTTTGTTTGAATACCCCACATTTGCTTAACGTTCATGATGCTCTCTTAATTTATTCCTGAATATCCTACAATGAAATACTGTGTTACACAATACTAATACTGCCACCCATTAGGCTCTGAGAATATTTATCTGTTAACAGAAAATCATTATATTGATATTGGGACTTGGCTACAGTTTCATGTAGAACATAGTTTTAAAGTAACAATCTCATGACATTTCCAAGTATCATAAGTGCATAAGGAAAGTTGAAAATGTCATCATCCTACAAGACGATGTGAATTCATCAGTCTACCAAAACATTCAACAACACTGCATGAATACTTTAAATTTAAAATTATTTTTTTGGAGTTTCAACTTCTTCTGGGAGGCTTCGTTAACCGGCGCCAGTATTTCTGGTTTCCCTTTCTTTCATGCATACGTCAGCGGAAAGCAGGCTCCTCCTGTCTCGTCGGGCAGAGATTTAGTGTTTTTGACGTGTTTAACACTATGATTTTTCTTTATAAATTATACAGTTGCCACAAAAATTTAACAATTTTGAACTAAAGTAATAAGAAGTAAAACATTCAATACTTATGATGGTTATTTGCATACTGCAATATGAATATTCGTATTCATAGAAATAGAATTGAAATTATAAAATATGTTGGTACTACACAAATGGTTCAAATGAAAAATTGAATAAGACATTTATTTTTGTAAATATTCATAAAATTGGAACAAAATTATAAAGAATTTAAATCATTGGAAATATCTTACTGCAGGCGTAATGTCATATTCAATTTGATTAATTAATATTGCCACGAAATAATCACATGGAATTGATAAATCGCTTGAATAAATTTATGGTAATATATTCATGAAGTTTTTCGCCCATGGAGGGCTTATTCACAAAATCTGAATCAAATTGAATTCTTGTACAACAAATATCTGCTTTCCCACTACCACAAAATTTATAAAATTCAGCAACATAAGCCTGATGCCTGATTAAAATCAATAATATTAAATGAAAATAACTGAAAAGCCAAACTATTTTTTTAGGTAGCTTGGTCTGAACTTATATGAATATTTGATGAGTTGTGACTTGATTTTCAGATATTTTTTGAAGTTTTTCATTCTATATAGACAATATAATGAAAAAGTCATAAAACCCGAAAAATACTTCAGAGCGGAGACTACCGGTTTTTTACCGTTTTGGTTATCATTTACAGTCATTCACTAGTAAGAAAGAAAATTCTAGAGTGATTTGCTAGTGTACCGAAATCACTGATTATTTCATGTCACGTGAGTTAATGAAACTTGATTGTTTCACTGTAGATATAAGAATTTCATAAATCGTTTGCTGTATTAAGTCTGACGGAAAAACGTTGACAAATATGACGTGGTAGGTTTGTAGCTCTGGTTATCTCCAGAAAAATCGTTTTCCTTCAATATTTATGAATTGTGATGGAACAGTTGAACGAAATTATATTCAGGAAACATTTTAACAGTTCAATTTTCAATCATGATTTCAAAAGAAGAAACAAAAGATCGCAACAATTAGTTATATAAAAAATAATAAGGAATATTGAATATGTTTTGCCTTTTCCTACTATTTGCTGATTACATCATTACTGTAATGATATTGCTTGGAAGTGTTGATCTATAAGATCAATCAAGTTAGTTAACTTTCTTATGAAAATAGTAGAATTGAACATATTTGATTGAATAAAACCTATGATAGATTGTATCCCTTCATTCTGAAACCTAATTACTAATTTGTATTAGGAAGCAGAATGGAGTATTTCATGTTGGGCAGGGCTGGAAATTATGTTCGTTTACTTTTACGTAATTGAATTTCATGATCATATCATTCATGAACGTTATCTCTCTGAAGTCGTTTAGTGCTCTAGTTACATTCTCCTTTCTGAAAGTATTTCTTCTGAGCAGGAAATGATTGTTTTAGGAAAGTAATTGCATTTTTCTCTTTCTTTTCTTCAAAGGGTACCTTTTGAGATTTTATAAACGGTTATTAGTCTTGTTTCGATGTTGTCTTGTTTTCGAATTGTATAATCAGTGTGATTTCAATTTTATTGTTTGTATGTTCCTTGAGTACTGAAACTCTATCAGAAATGTAGAAGATAATTCACGTAAGTTTATTATGTGAAATGTTATAATAGAATGAAATTATTTTACGCATGAATACGAATGAAATTGAAACAAGCAACAATTGAAAATTGAACAACTGAAAAAGAAATAAAAATTGAAATATTTCAAGCTGTTACTTCTCTTGGTTACTTTGCTTATAATATATAATTGTTACTTTCAGCTATTCTTTTCAATTTCATTGATTCTTTCAGGGATATCAAATCATTTTATATCATATTAGACAATTGAAGTCCGAACTAATGAAATTCATTTCAAATAATATTTTGGGAAGATCTGAAATGTGATGGCGAAATAACCTGCAAATACTTATATATGTAAAAATAAAATAAAGTTAACAGAAAAACCTTACAAAATAGTTATTACCCCATATATTATAATAAATACGCAATTACCAGATATGAAAATATATTTCAGAAACAAAAATATGGAAATGAATTACTGATTCAACTGAACTGAATAATAAAACTTTGAAAATATCAGCATTATTTGTTGCTGTATATCATTAGAGTACAATTTTCATAAAATTGGATTTCATAACATATCCAAATGAACTCCATGAAGGAAATTGTAAAATGGCATGAAACTTAAATGTATGATTAAGAGAAAACTGTAGTGAAATAAACTCAGCGAACAAAATAAACTATATTCAGAAAAAGAAATATAAAAAAATTGTGTATTTCAATAAAATACGATTTACTTCCTTCAATTATATCATTACATTCACTGGCAAGAGTCATATTTCTCGATGTGCGGTTTAGTGTTTCCCGATATATTTTCGAATTCAGGTGGCAGTAATTTCATTCAAAACACGTATGTATATCTATTGAAATATTAAAATTTTTGTAGACCTGAAATGTACTAAAATTCAACTCTTGTTTTCCAGCGTTTGTGAAGTACTTGAATAGTTTCAAGTACTTTGTAGGCTATTTATTTGTGAGCCCGAAAAAAATGTGATGTTTCAAATAATGTTCCTTTTGCCACCTATCTTTGAAATGTAAAAATATTTCTCGTGCGAACTGTATACTTTGGCCCGCTTTGAACAAATGCTAGTGTTTTGACTACTCACTGATAGATGGCGACATATAATGCAATGTAACAAACTATGCCTCAATAATTTTATAATGTTAAGTTAAACTGAAAATTAATCAGCAGCAAATCTTGGAATCAAATTGGAGAGAGAAAGTATAATACTACACATGCAAAATTTGTTTTCATGAATTCACTTGAAATTCAAAAAATAATCAACAATTCATATATGAAGGAATTGCATATTTTGATGAATAATGAACACGTTCATGTATTCTGTGTGTACGTACCTATGCATTTGTTCCTTATTTCATTCTCAAATTGTGCTCGATTCAATTAGTAGGTAAGGTAGCTGGAAGGTTATTACCAGAATTTCTGAGATAGATGGCGTAACCTTCACTTCCTCTGAATAATACTGCTTCATCTAAGTTATCATTGGAGATTTGATCTACTGACCTACTTCGACGAACAAAGAATAATATCCAATTTATTAACGATGACTAGAAATATTGCCACAAAAGTATTTGATCACGATTTACATGTCACGCTGCTCTCGACTGTTTTCAACAATTGTTTTTGTTTTTCAATGTCTTGTTCAAGATTATATCTTTGGGTTAGTCTCAGCCATTATAATATTCTAAATAGGTATTCCACTATAAAAATGCGGTTTAACTATATCACGCTTTTATTTTATGAATGCAATCACTTATCAAATAAAAATTACCTTTCTCACACTCACCTGTTCGTTTCATTTTGATCCTTATGATCAAGTATTTATTTGAATATGACAATATAATGAACATGACAATCTAATGAAGATGATCCTGAGCCAGAAGGTAGCGCTGTTTAGAATCGTCATAGATATCATCAGTGGTGCTAGGCTGAACTGCGAAAGCTGAATTCAACTGTCCTCAAAGGATACGTTTGAGAAAGTAGGGGCGTGACATTTTTCTTTACGAAGACGCCATCTATGAGGTCGACACAAAACTCAGTCCACGAATATCAGTGATACTTGGCTGTTCAAGACGGTCTATTGCTGAGACGTGCTTCAACGAATAACGAATGAGATTCGTACTCTATCTTTCACTGAAGCTTTCACCGCAAGGTAACTAGATATAACCAAAGACAAAGTAGTCGTGATCCAACGTCAGACAGCAGTGTTTCGATTAACCATAGTTATCATCAGTGGTACAAGACTAATACAATGCTGTACTTTGTACTTGAAGGACTAACCTGGGAAATTGAAGGCGATGACGTAGTTCAGAATCACTGTTTGGATCACCAATACTTTCTCTTCGGACTTCCATTCATTCAGACAGCCAGAAATGTAGACAAGTGACAAACTTCGTTCTGCAGTCGATGTGGAAGCTTGGTATAACAATGGACCATCTTGGAAAGCCTCGTTTATCTTTGATATTCGTGCACTGAGTCTTTCGTGGATTCCATGTATGACGTCTTGAGGGTAGATGTTTGACAGTGGTCTGTTCATTTTTGGCTTGCACTCTTTTTGAAGTGATAACTTCTATGGGAGGGTATAACGCTTCGTTATGTGATGCGTTACGGCGCCAGTCTGCCTGGCTTCCCTTTCTCTCACGCATACGTCAGCGGAAGGCAGGTACGTCAGCGGAAGGCAGGATCTTCCTCTCTCGTCAGACAGACGCTTCTCTCTCCTCTATTCGCATGACTAAGTATTTAGTGTGCGATAGAATGTACTGTTGATAGTATTATGAAAATCTAACCAGCATCATTTTAAAGCCATGTTATATGGCTTTAAAATGATGATCACTATTTGATCCTACAAAAGTAACAATTGGCTTAGGGAGGCTATAACATATGTATTTACACAAAATAATCAATAAAAATTTTCATTAATAAATAAACTATCCTTACATCAACATATTAACATACATGGAAGAAATCATTTTGGGTATATCGGTTCATAGGTTACAAATTATTTGTCCAGACCAGTGTGTGTCTAGTCAATCTATAATATGAAAATGCGGACGAATTTTAGTTGTATCTAGTTCACAAATTAAATTTTTGTTGAATAGACAGTGAGCTCTCAAAATAGTAGCTATAGCTCATTCAATCATTGAAGTTGTTCGACTGATTTTCTAGTAGATTTATATAATTGCAAATTGCTCTGGGGAAAATTAAAGATATAAGTTTCCTAGGAACCCGTCTGAGATAGTAAGAAATATACTCACCAATTCAAGCTAGTTTCACTCACAATTACAGTCTGACAACAAATATTTTCAAACTCTCATCAGAATGAAAGGTCGAAGTGGAACCTCTGGCGTATTATAATCCAATACAAGTACTATTCCCAAACAGCAGATCTGCAATACTCTTCTCAACGCCTGTTTCACCAATCAAGTTTACTTTTATATGAGTCGCTCTGTTAAAGTTAGAGGTAACTTCCACGAGGAAAGTTTACGATTGGTGTTACATGCTAAAATATCTTTCCGGGTGCACATCCGTTCATTTTCGAGTTTATCACGACGTTTCGACAAAATTTCATTTGCCATATTCATGTGTTCTGCTTGGTCGCTAATTTCGAAAACTTCAGAAAACTAGTCTATTCCGGGAAACACAACAGACAGACAAGCAATATCAACTTCTCAGTTTAAGAACATTTTATTTCTTTAATGATTTTTATTTAGAATTATGAATTTTTGTTAGGACATTAATTTTTCAGAACTTTCACGTAATATTTATTTCAGTAGTTTTTATCGCGTATCTGCTTTCTTTCGAAAAACATTGAGAACAACTCTTAAGACACCAAATGTTTTGTTTATTTTACTCATCTGTTACACCCTTATCGAGACGAGTGGAATTATGGTCTAGTGGTTGATTCTTTATGACCGACTATTAATTGTCAGTGAAGATCATTTTCAAGTTGGTTGGAACACATTTTTCAACCAAGGCATTTTAGTCTCTTCTGGAAGTTCGTATCGAGTACTGAAAACCTCCCTGTAGTTACCCGCCACGAGGTTACTCTGTAATTTTTTATTCGCGTTTTTGTTTGTCACTGTTTTCTTCATTGTTAATAAATTTTATCGTGGATGACAGCTGTGTAAATAATAATTCACCTATCACCAGTACCGGCAGAAACCTTTTCAAAGGGCATAAGGTTGAGAAAATATTTCAAAAGACAAAAAACGTTGAGAAAAATTATGGTTCCCTTTACGAGAAGAGAATTTTCGACTGTAATCGCTAATATAGTTGAAGAAAATGGGGACATTTGCTATTGGATAATCGAAAATTACTGAATTCCCGACGTCTACAATTGAATTCACCAACGACATTGCTGTGGTCGTGATCACCAAAAGCAAAGAAAGTTTGATGGGTTTGATAATCCCTGAAAGCACTTTACTAAACTGTATAATTCGGTTGCGAGGCAGAAGATTCAAATTGGCACCAAAAAAACAGACGTTTTGGTACTGATGACAATGAATAAAATCAACTCACAACAGTTTAATGAGCATGTTGTTGGAGTACTTCAACTCATTCAATCGACCGCTGTGTGAACTGTTGGTTCGAACCCAATGGCCAGATGATCGATTTTCACTTCCTATCGTACTTTGAAAGGACCTCGTTAATCCTCATCTCGCACAAGTTAAAACTTCAGGGGTTCTCATCAGCAGATAGGTGACAGCTGGTTAACGAAAAAAGATTCCACCATCTTTTTTTTTATTGGTTACGTGGGAGCTTTCTGACTTATCCATTTCTTCCACGTCTCCAGAAACCACTGTAGCCTCTTGAGCTTATAGCGTTCGTTCTCCCACCTTTACGTGACATCCATTTCATCAGTCTCGTTCCCTGTACTAGTTTGTACATATTATTCTGGACATAATTTTATATGTCCATATATTACTTGGGATACATAGATACCTCTACACACATGTGTAGAGGTGTCTATCCCAAGTAATATCCCTTCGTTGCATAATCTGCAGCTAAGGTCTCTGTTGTACAGCCCCATTTCGTTCCGGTGTCCTCTAAGCGAACAGTGACCCCAGTGACCCCTGTAGAATAATCACAGGGCTACTGCTAAGCCGATCCCTACTGTATTGATGCTACCTCCGCTTTCCTCTTTATTCTGTCCAAGTGTTGGTTCCGGGTCCGTTTGGTATCTAGAATTACTCCAAGACTGTCAGAAGACAGTGTGCGTCGCCTCTGTTTGG
>WOGR01011904.1:0-10391 GCA_015342045.1 Leptinotarsa lineolata | reverse complement strand
CCGTATATCCAATATTGAAGCAGGTTCAGTTTCGTAAATCTTCTGCTTCAAATAACCCCATAAAAAAGTCCAAAGGTGTCAAATCTGGCGAGCGGGCTGGCCATTCTGTAGGACCTCGACGGCTAATCCAACGACCGGGAAAAGTAGTATCCAAATAGTTTCTCACTTGTCTGGAGTAATGTGGTGGTGCTCCATCTTGTTGGAATACTATATCCATATCGAATTAATTTGGATTCGCTTCGACGATTTCAGTGATGAGAGGGTCAACAGTAGTTTCCAGCATATTCAAATACAGTTCTCCTGGTTTCCCAATATTCCTGCCCAAATGTTAATTTTTTCTGGATCTTGGGTATGTGTTTCCCGGAAAACCGCGAGGGTTGGTGTCACTTCAATAAAGACAATTTTGTCTGAACATTGCCGTTTAAAAAAAATGTACATTCGTCACTAAACAAATATTGTGGAGATAGGTAGGATGCCTTGCAATCGTTTCAGTCATGATTTCGCAGAATTCTGTTCTCCGATCAAGGTCATCTTCAGTTAATTGGTGTACCATTTTAATTTTGTATGGATGATACCTATTTCTCTTCAAAAGTTTCCGCACAGTAGAAGGAGACACCTCACAAACATTCGCGTCGGAATAAGTAGACTGTTCAGGATTTACTACCATCTCACCAATTGTTTGCGCTTGCTGTTCTTCCGGATTGGACGGATGACGTGAAGGCTTTTTGTTATGTACACTATCGGTAGTTGTGAATATGGATACAAGTTCCCCCAAATATTTACTACAGATAGGACGATTCGGAAAACGTTCATTGAAAATCCTTTCGGTCTCGTGAAAGTTACGCGTCGCACCAAAAATAAAAATCGCTTCTATTTTTTTTATCATGTGACAAATGTTGAGATTTCTCTCAATCTTTAACGTTCTAGCAAATCTTCAATATGACATACCTATGACAACTAGGGATTACCTTCTGACCTCTAAATCGATTATCGATCTCATGTTGAAACCCTCCAGATAAAAGTTCTTCCTAACCTACAATTTAGAGTTTACGTAAAAAAACCAGTCTTGAATTACTACTTTTGAAATTGTGTAAATCTAAAATCTAAAGATGTTGACGAAAAAATGAACAGTTCAATTTTTCGGAATATACAAGTAAACATTCAGTTATCATACTTTTGTTTTAGGCACAAGCAACCAAAAAGTAACTTTACAGATTTTGTCGAAGGAAAAGTTGAGTTTACCGAAGGAGGCGACTTTACTAAAATAAAATGTTGCGAGTTGTGCGGAAAATTTTTCAAAGATTCCAGAAGGTTGAAGAAACACATGACTTCGCACAGCGAAGATAGACCCCATGCATGCGAAATATGCCACAGACGATTCAAAAGAAAACACGAAGTATCGAACCACATGAGAGTTCACAACGGCGGCATGTCTTTCGAGTGTGATTTTTGTTCAAAAATACTGAGATCAAAGGGTTCTTGGGCCATTCACAGAAGGCGGCATCTCAAAGAGTTCATAGCCAAGTGTGAGATTTGTGGCCAAGGCTTCGTAACCAATCAAGAATACCAAAACCACATTGGATCTAAACACGGTAACAGCAATCACATCTGCAACGTTTGTGGAAGGAGTTGTTACGACAAGGCTTCCCTGCAGAGTCACTTGGTGAGGCATTCTAAGGATTATGGAACCAACCCAAATATCAGATGTGATTTGTGTAATAAAACGTTCCTTCAGGAGAGGTATCTGCGGCACCATTACCTCCGGATGCACGAGAATGGTGGGCAAAAATACATTTGTGATCATTGTGGAAAAGAAGTCAACTCCAAACGTAGTCTTCGAGATCATTTACTTATCCATCAAGGCCTGAAGCCCATTCAATGCAAAGAATGTGACAGAAGTTTTGCATTGCGAACAACTCTCAAACTGCACATGCGGACGCATACAGGAGATAAACCATATAAATGTAAGGAATGTAATAAATGCTTCACCCAGAAAACACCTTTGACTGTTCATATGAGGTACCACACAGGAGAGCGTCCATATACTTGTACAGTGTGTAGTACGAAGTTTGTCAGTAAAGGCACACTGTCGATACACCAGAAGACTAAACATAGTGCAGCATAATTACAAGGAACCTCATTTTTTCAATACTTTTGTTGTTCTGTTCTTTCAAAAAATCAATCTAGTCATATATGTTGGAAATCCAACACTTTTTCTTTCATTTTGTTCATCTTTCAAGAGTTAAAACAAATCAGGTAATAAATGAAATTTTTGTCATATATCGTTTTCTTTTCATGAATTTGCACACTTACTATTTCAGCTTTATAATAGAGGTCGAAGAAACCTAAGGTAGTACGTAAGTAACGAAGTAACCGACCTGTTTATTCTGTGTACTGATATTAGCATTTGATAAATGAAGAGATTTTTTGGATTAAATCTTTTGAGGTTACATGGAGGAAGGAATATCATGTTCTAAACTACAAAAATCATGGAGAAGAGTGGAGAAATTTATAGTCAATGTGAGTTAGTACTCAAATGTCGCTACTTTATCATGGATCACAGTATTGAATCGGGAGTGAGTATCACTCGATTTATACAATCTAATAAAACTATTTATTTGACGGACATTTTCTGAAATAATATAACTGTTGCTTCAGATTTGGAGTGAAGTAATGCCTCCATATAGTCTCATACAAACTCTTAAATTAATCATTTATGGCGACAAAGAAGTTGAAAACTGTTCGATTATTTTTATTTCCTATTTTTTGAGAAACTAACCATATTGGATATTTGTAATGCAAAAAGTAAGGAAGAGGTGAAGAAATGGAATATATTATGTTCAATGATACTCAATCGAAGGTAATATAACTTGCTTAATCAAGTTAGTTTTACTTGAACTCCTGTAATCGTGTCTTCCTATTGGCAGAACATAATACAAAATAATACACAAAGTTTAATAAGTTGAAATGTGCAAATCCATAATTTTCGAAATGTAATTGAGCAATTGACGTGGTCATCCCAAATCATCATCAATCGAACAAGATATACGAAAGCGTTTGCTTGAATGTTAAATTTTGATAATTATGGAATTGCAGTCATTTCGATTGATTTAGCTTTGTTTATCAAGCATTGCATCATCTAAGCTTTTTGTTACTGGTAAGTTTTTTTTTCTCAAATAAAGGATGAACTAATGTTTGTTATCAGTAACTTCTTTTAATTGATTGGTGATATGTAAGTCAGTTCTGGTTTGTGGAAGAGCGTTGTTTTGTTTTAGATTTATGTATGGGGCGTAAAATTAAAAAATGGCAGTTTTTTGTGAATATTGCATTGGAAATAAACATCTCAAATTCATTAGAAAAATTATATATGAACATTACATTTCAAACTACAAATATACAATATAATGTAAAACTGTGGTGAAAATATATAATTTAAATCATAACCGGTCTCACAATAGCTTGATTTCTAACAGTTTACATAATATATGTAAATAAATAGTAACATAACATATAAGTAACATTAATGAATAAATCTATTCGACTGAAGATGACTGAAATCTTTCAGTAATCTCCTGATGATGCTAACTTGGTTAGCGAAACGCACGTCGAGAAGGTATTGTTGTTCTGGTGGAAAAAGTGTATTCATTATATAACATTATTATGTGATCTATCATCATTTGAAACATTTAAAAGTTGTTTTGTAAATTTACAGTACTTAATGTTAATTAGAAACTGGTAACGTTTTTCTCTGTAATTTCAGAAGAATATTTTCTTCGAATCCAGCTTATATCAATCTCAGTAAATTATGTATTCTCAGGGTTACATATTATAAATGATATATGTTAATGTATTGTGTAAAATAATTTTATAGAAACATTAGTCAACACTAATATGATTTCACTACATTTAACAACACAAAAAGATCTTGAAAACTATGAAAGCATTTTCGAAGGAAAGTTTCGATATGCAATTTCAGAATAACAATGAAAGGTATGTATAAACACAGTGGTTCAGAACTCCACTTATTCAACCTCCCAGAGATCAGTTTCCATGTTTGATGATTCATCCAATGATGTGCAACCTATTTAAATGGGAAACTCAATTTTTCGTTCTATTTTACAAACGCAATATAAAAAATCAATAACTGTTCTGAAAGTTACTCTTTTTTAAATTTTGGGTACCTAAAATACTTACCACTTTATTTTTCAGGCAGAAAATTTCGAAGGAAAAAGTGCCATTCAAAATAGATGTAGACATAAATTTTGTAACGAAAAAAAAGTTTAAAAAAGAATTGGATCCAGACTTCGTTCCCAAACAGAAAAAGCACCAATCGAAACTGAAGGAATTGAAGTCATCAGAGATGCCAAAAGAAGAAATGTATCCGAATATCGAGGAGAATCTTTTGAAATATGCTTGTGAACTGTGTGACGAAAAAATTCATTCCAGCATAGCTTTCGCTCATCATTCAATATCCCATTCTTCAGACAACAAGTTCCACTGTCACTACTGCAATTACAAGAGCTCGTTAGCGAAGAGGATCGATAAGCATATGAGATTCCACGGAAATATTGGGAAAAACTTCCCTTGCGAAATATGTCATACCTTGTTTCCTGAATATATTCAAGCTGTTGAACACAAGCACTTCCACACAGGTGAAATGTCATACCAGTGCGAGATCTGCAACAAACATTTCATGTTTTCATGGTTGTTGTTCACCCACAAGCGACTTTTCCATCCCTCAGTTAAAGATGACCCCTCTAGTCTCTTCTGTGATAACTGCAATATGTCTTTTGGAACGCGCTCAGGCTTGCGGAAGCATATTTTTCGAAAACACAATAAAATACCAAAGGAACAGCCACTTTGCGACGTGTGCGGAAAAAGTTTGGCCAGTAATGAGACCCTCAAGTTCCACAAGAGGACTCACACTGGAGAAAAACCATATGGTTGTGTTACTTGCGGTAAATGTTTTCGGAAAAAGGGGCTTCTAGTTGAACATGAGCGCACGCATACTGGCGAAAAGCCTTTTGCCTGCCAGTATTGCGATAAGGCTTTCGCCCAAAGAGCTCCATTGAAAATTCACCAGAGGATCCACACTGGCGAGCGGCCATATATTTGTAGGTTATGTGGGAAGGGGTGTATTTGCAAAAGCGTACTTGATTCACATTTGAGGAGTTGCCCTGGTATTATTATTCCTTGAGTTATTTTTACTTATTATCAAGAGTTTGGTGGATTTTTTCTAGAAACAGAAGTTTAATCGGATATTTATGTACCTGCGATTCTAGGATTTTGCAGAATTTCTTTCAGAATTTAAATTGGAAGAGGTATATTTTTAGGAAAGATAAATTTTTTCTTTTTATTTCTCCATTTTTATACACAAAATGTGGGAATCTTCCAAAGAAAGGAAATATCAACAAATTTAGAAATGAACTATTTACAAAGATGTAGAAGAAGTAACTTTCGAACACAAACCGAAAGAAAAATCCCTCTTGAAACAAATAGTTTCACATATGGATTAAATTATACGAAAGAAAGAATACTTTCGAAATAACTAACTACTTTCATATAACATTAACTAGGCAAAAAAAAATTCCCATTCAGTTTGTATTTCAAACATTCATTATGGAATTGATTACATACTCAGGATTGCTACACAATATAGTATGGAAGAGGTACAATTCCACTTGAATGGAACACTGTCGTCCTCAAGTGCGGACGTCGATGTTTCGGAATATCATCTTTATCTTTGATTCTCCATTAATCTCCAAAAATAGGGCCGCGCATGTCCCTTATGGCATAGACACATCGCCCCTGAAAATACTGTTCCGCATGGAATATTTTTATACTTAGTATTCAGTATGTTTTAAAAATTTGAATAAATCATGGTATTATCTAAACACTACTTTTATAAAATATCCTACCTTTAAAGTTGAAGTAACGTTGAAAAAAATCTTCAAAAAGTTATACAATTGTTAACTAACATTTTTTACAACCTCCGCTTTTATAAATGGATACTTAAAAGTTTAAATAATAGGCTTAAGAAATGTTGGCTTTTTGGAGTCCTACCTATACAGGGTGTTTATAAAACATACGGCAAAAAAATAAGGGACTATTCTAAGGATATTTTGTCCTGATGACTTTTGATAGGGCTCTTTGTTTCGAAGATACGGGGCGAAAAAAAATTTCGACAATAACAATATTGGTAATTTTGAAATAATTAACGTAGCCAAAATAAAAGTATAGCGTACTACACTGGACCTACCAAGTAATAAACTATCTAACTATTCCGTTGGTACCTATCAACAACATTGCGATTACTACAAACGGCTGCAGGCATCCAATTTGTATGTGTCGAATAGGTTGAAACTGATTGATTTTGTCTATTTGACGTGCATTTTCAACAGTTCTTGTAGAGTAAGAAACATTACATGTAATTTTTGGCAATAAATTGTTATTGTCAAAATTTTTTTCGCCTCGTATCTTCGAAACAAAGCGCCCTATCAGAAATTATCAAAGGATGAAATATTCTCAGAATAGTCCAAAGAATAGTCCCTTTACATGTTTAGTAAACACCCTGTATAATATACTAGCTGAACCAGCGAACTTCGTATTGTGTCGGTATTGAATAATGTATGAACATTCAATAACTAAAATTTAGCAGAAAACCAAAAAAAAAATACTCAAGAACATGCTCTACGAAAAAATACACATACATTGTATCTGCAAATGTTTAGGATTTTGTTAAATTATTTCTAAAACGAAAAGAAATTCAAATGTTATCCAAAAACTATTATGGTATTATACCTTGGAAGTGGGCATGAAATTGTCCAGTACAATATACGTTGCGCCAAACGATATCATTTGAAAATGATTGTTATATTCTTGAATGTTGGCCAAAAAGTGTTCAGAATCATTTTTTGTTCCATAAACTAATGAGCGTAATATCAAGTTGGTGGGAGCAACTGTGGCACTTTTACTTCTCCCACCAGCACAACATAATCCAATAGATCCATCACTACATTTTAACGCCCTGAAATACTGTCAAATGATTGTTGTTCCCCCAATCGATGCAGATTCATCGGAACAATAATCAGTTTTCAATTTTATTGGAATGCATCATTTTCAGGAACTCTAGAACACAATTGTGACATGCCAATACAACTCCCTGCTCATCAATGCGGTTAGGACGTGATGTAGATAGTCACACATTTGCTTGACTTTTACGGTAGTCTTCTCCTCAGAGTTTTAGATTCAAACATTTCTCTCTAACTACTGAACTATTTCACTAATCACACTACCAAAAAATGAATGACTAATTTGTTGTCAAATATTAATGGTGCGTTTTTACTCAGAAAAATATACAGAGCTACACAAAAAAATATGTCTTGATAATAAACAAAAATGAAGAAAATAAAAGAGAGACAGACCAAACAATTGAATCAGAGTAGCTACATAATTAGCATGCTCATTTTGCGTAAACTAGCAGCAAGTCATACGACCAAATGTCACTTATGCTGAGTATTTTATTTCCCTTGCATATTATTTATTTAATTTCTCACTTTTTGAAATTTCCTTGTACTTCTTCAAGAGGAAGATTAATCTTCCTCATCACAAGTACAAAATTATCCAGATCAGTCCAGCCGTTTTGAGTTTCAGTGAAACTTAGCAAACGTAACGTGCTGCTATTGTTTATTCTGAAATAAATAAAAAGTCCAGAATTTGTATTTGTATTTATGTATGTATTTGTGTACCTGATAAGTTAAATATATATTGTGTTATTGTATTTCATTACAACATTAATTATTTCTATTTATCTATGTGTATACAGTTCATTGCAATTGTATTAACAATGTACAAATTCTTTTCAAAAAATACGAAAAAGGCAAAAAATCACAGGGAATGTTTGAGTTTGTCATGTCGTTTTGTGGGCACAATGAGTGCTTCTAGTTCATTCAAAGTTTCTCATAGTTGTTTTATCAAAAATGAAATGTCAACAAACTTTATTTATTTCCTACAACAAAATCATTTTTCCGTGTGGAGGTCGGAAAAAATGTTCTCCAACGGGACTTTATTCTTTGAAGTGTTTGGCGGACACTGTAATTTATTAAAAATTTTAAATCGATATTCAATTCTATAAAAAATCTTTCATGTGGTACTCGAAATGTCTTCAGCGTCGATGTGTCCATGTCGTAAGACGCGAGCGCGGCCTTATTTTTGGCATTAAATTGAAATAATGAATAATGGAGGTAGAGATGGTTGACAATGTTTTGGAGAATTTCATTAGTTCGGATTTCCATTGTCTGATATGATATAAGATGATTTGAAATCCCCGAAATGAATGAATAGCTGAAAAAAACAATTATATTAAAGCAAATAAACCCTGAAATGAAATTACAATAAAATACAAGCAACAATTGAAAATTGAACAAATAAAAAGAAATAAAAATTGAAAGATTTCAAGCCTAGGCATTATTCAAAAATGATCTTCAACGAAATGGTTACTCCAAAGTGGTGGTGGGACAGCCTTTGACTAAAAGACAGCCAGAACATCGCAAGGAAGAGAAGCCGTCACAACCAGTACTTGCACTTCCCTACATCAGAGGATTATCGAAAAGGATAAGAAGAATTGGGTCCAAGTACAATATCAGAACCTGCTTCAGATCCGGAAACACTATCCGTAGCAGCCTTACGAAAACCAGGCCACCAAACGCGGACTGCGATTCCAATAATTACATTTACCGGATACCCTGTGAGTGTGGCAAATCCTATATCGGTGAAACTAAGAGGCCATTAAAAGTCCGCATTGCCGAGCATAAGAAACACACACAGCGAGGAGAAACCAGCATATCGGAAATAGCAGAGCATGTTTGGACTCATCAACATAACATCAAGTCGTCCCAAGCTGAGATTATCCACAGGGAGGAACAACGGTTAAGAAGGAAATTCAAAGAAGCCGCATATATGTTGCCCAACAATGCATTCAGCCAAGCTAGCGTAGATATACGCAACTTATGGAAACCCATAATCAAGCGGAATACGGCCAACTCTTGCCAGACGGTCAGCTGTCGCTTAACCGGTGAAGCAAGATCGAAGAGGGGATAGGTGAAAGCACTTGAATGGCCTATAAATAGGCATATCTCGAAGGAATAAGTCTTCCCATTAGAAGGCCCCGATATAGAAGGTCCCGATATAGAAGGTCCAAGCACTCTTTTGAGGAAGTCCCTCATGTCCTTCGTTAGCGGGTGAATATCTCTTTCATTCAACTCACCCCAGCCAGGTAGGGGTTAAACCGTGAAGGGTGGCACGGTTGTCTGCAAGAACTTTCATCCCGTCGACCAAAAAACAACTCTATTCAGTCATGACCCATTCGTCTTTCTAATGAAAGACAGCTGAAAGGGCAAGGGAGCTAGGCTCCAGCCTGACTTAAATCAAGATGCGAACAACGAATAAGTCTAGTCATCACCGGAAGACGATTGTGGATACTAAGAATCGAAACTTCGTGAAGTAACTTTTTGTTCCTTTTTGATTGTTCAATTTTCAATTGTTGCTTGTATTTTATTTTATTGTAATTTCATTTCAGATTTTTTTGCTCAATATGATTGTTATTTTCAGCTATTAGTTCAATTTCGTTGATTCTTTCAGGGATTTCGAATCATTTTATATCATATTAAATAACTGAAGTTCAAACTAATGAAATTCAATGGAGGTAGAGTTCCGGAAGTTGGGGACTTTTTATTGAAACATTTCTCTTCTTTCAGAATATTTCAATTCCATTTCCCAAGTATTGATAGTTTTTGATTTATTAACAAAAACCAAATGCCATCTTTTTCATTTGAATTTTTTGATAACGAATGCATTTTTTGTTGGCTGTAAAATCATATAAAACCTTTTTTCTACATGTCATTCTGAATCTGATGAGCTATCGCTCATAATTTTAGGAGCTTTATTTCTATTGAACACGAATGCTCAAAGTGAACTAGCTTTTTCTTATAATGTTATCCAGATTGGTACTTAAGAGCCCTAAGGCAAGAGTCTTACAGCGAAACATCGCTGTCTATCAGTGAGGATGGTTGAATTCCATGTCAGTGAAATTTTTTTCCTTTCATTTAGTATATTGTGTAGAAATCCTGTGAATGATATCTGGTTTAATTCTGTAACGAATGCTTGGAATACAAACTGAGTAGAAAAAAGTGTTTTTTGTTTTTGTATAATTCAGTGTTCATATAAAAGTATTTGTTCCGAAAGAATTTTTTCTTTCGTGTAATTAAATGTTTATATGAAAGTAGCTGTTTCTTAAGGGCTTTTTCTTCCATTTTGTGTCTGAAAGTTACTTCTTTGCATGATCTACACATCTATGTTTAGAGTTACTTCTTTTAAAAATGATTGCTTCCTTC
>WOGR01011903.1:0-10392 GCA_015342045.1 Leptinotarsa lineolata | reverse complement strand
ATCTGTAATAAAAAGAGTACTGGTCATAATAGCGCCATTTGGAAGCTGGGACCATAATTAAGAAGAGAGAGAGAGAGAGAGAGAGAGAGAAATAAATTCCTAGATAGTTGAGTAATAAAAAAAAGAATAAACAAATGATACCATGAAAAATAAATAAACTTTCCTAATAGAAAAATTTAAGGTTTATGTGGCACCTGCAAATACATTCAAACACAGAAAGGTTATAATAATTATATTGTTCAAAATTACATTGATGATATCAGGACAGAAATAAATCATTAAAAAAGTTGAGGTTTGAACCATCAGCTAGAATTTGATTTTGAAAAGAATGATTGACGTATTTTTCATTTCAATGGGGATAGCATTGTAAAGAATGACTATATTGTACGAAAATGATGATTTGCACAACGAGGTTTCATGTTTCGGGATTGAAATATTAATTTTATACCGAACATTGATATTGTGATGGTCATGTCTAAATTCCACCTTATATAAATATGAAGGTTTCTTCATTGTAGGGATTTGATGACTAAAGCTGATTAAAGCTGCAGCAATGTAAAATCCTGTGTTTATCCATTTGTAGCCAACAAAGTTTAGAAAGATGAGTTGAGACATGTTCCCGTCTCCGTAACCCCTATATTCAACGCATACACGAGTTTTAAATTAATTGAATACGTCGACTGTCAGAATTAGGAAGAATAAATTTTGAACGGATACAAAATTTAAAAAAAAATTGTGTTGGTTATGTTATGAAATGGCTTTAATTAATCATTTGGTGATTCAACTGCTCCATTACCGGGAGACAAACATCATTCGAAAATACTTCTCAAATTTTTGTTCAAATTCGAGCTAAGGAGTAGATAGCTGAATCTATTGATCTCGGGATAAATTCCCGAATCCTTGCAGCCTGCATCAAACAGTATCACAGGAACAAAAATGCTATGGCCGTGTTACAAGTGATTACAAGGCATCGTCATACTCACCCCGACAGAAAGTTGTCTTATGTTTAGGTAAGGGGAATAGTAAAACCGCTGGGAAATCCCAAATTAGGCAACAGCAATTCGAATATTACCGGAGATGTCCAGCTCTTTTGGATAAAGAAGCACGTGCTTCAGAGAACCACGATGGGCTTTTGGGAAGATTCGGAAAGGGTCATTCAGGAGATTCACAACGTTATGCCCTTCGCCTTTTGAGTTAAGACAATACAGATTGAATTTTGCGAGCTGCTTGCTGCGGATGTCTTAGATATGAACGTGATCTCTGACAACTTTAACCCTACGGTGCCAAGCGTTTTTGACCACATTTTGAGCTTTTCTGCCGGTATTCGTCAACGGGGGTTACAGTCCACGAAGAAAATGCTCCGAAATGGAGTTACGATGATTGGTATAGGAGAACTAGTTCTGGGAAAAGATGGAGCTCCAAAACTCTAGCCTCCATCTAACGGTGCCCTTTTTTTATCTTACAAACATTTAAGTTACGTCTCTGATTGAAAACTTGGAAGGCTCGAAGAAAAACTACAGGCTTCTGTGTATAATATTTGAAGCAATTGGTGTCGTTATGGGGGAATTGATTCTAAGGAAATATTGGAAAATCAAGGCAGAAAAGAAAGAAACGGCTTATCGAAAACTATTATTGTTGAGGGAATCCAGGAGAGAGAGGCGAAGGAGATTGAGAGATAAGGTTTGAGTGAAAATCAGATTTGTGTAGTGTGCATGATCAATCCTGAAGAGATCATTCTGTTACCGTGTAGCCATGTATGTCTATGCGAAGACTGCCCCGTGGATATTTTAGATCAGTATCCCGTATGGAATACCGGCATTAGACAAAATAATGAAAACTTTTCAAGAAGACGAAAATATGTCTCCAATGATGAGGCAGAAAAAAATTGTAAAAAACTATTAGGGAATTAAATTTTAGCTGGGAAAAATAAAACAAAAAATCGCGATTAACCAAAAATTTACTGGTGGAGACATTACCTAAGGCAGGAAATGAAATTAAATTTCCGCTGGGATAAGCTATCTATTCCACGAAAAACTAACAATTAATTGATACTTGAATACGTTATAGATTTTCATCAGGTATTGGCAAATTTCATCACATAAATTCATCAAGAACTCTACTTTTTCCAATTTATCTCAACAGTGTTTCAACCAAGTCTGCTGTAACTCAGAAATCTTCTTCTGATTGTTATGAACTCAGGAAAAGATACGATAGTTGATGATCGAAGCACGTTTTGAAAAAAGAAAATGTTTCTAACAAACTATAAACAATTACAATTGAAAGCAATCTCGGTCAACGATTATATCTACCTGTTCGGTACCCTTGACCATTGCCTTCAACGGTATAATAATCTCTATTGTTGGCTCATAATCATACCGTTAACAACTGAAATTAAGGCGATAATATCTGCTACGGGATGCGGTCGGTTGTAGGCAAGCTTCATTCAAAGTTGCGGTTTCGCAATTGTTTTGGAAACTCCAGAAACAGATTCGATTTGGATAATATCGATACGGCGTGATTGAATAAAGAATGTATTCAGACTTCAACTCGACTGACTTCCTTCGAAGAAATAACAATATTTTTCCATTATTTCATCTATTACTATTATTGGTATATATAACCACCCGCGCCAGCCAAACGTTAGGAAAAAATTACAAAAATTGACGGCCTTCAAACCTGAATAAAAATACTGATAACTGATAACCTCGGTCGCAAAAGCGTTAACCATTTTGTCAGATATGGTTAGCTTGTTAACTGTGATAATTTGTTTTTCTCGGTTCAATATCCTAGGGCGCGTAACGAAATTTTGACAATTCGTATAAATTACACCTAGACTAAAATATCTTCAACAGAATTATGTATAAAACGATTTCACGAACAAAATAAAACTTACTTTTAACAGAAATATCTTACAAAGTTTTTTGTACAACTGTCCTGTTTTCATAGTGAAATAGATAAATTTAATATTTCTATAAAAACACATTTTGACATCTCTTGTCAGTTAACTATTTTTATGTTATCGCATTTGCTGTTAAGCGGCCGTATCAGGTAACGCTGAATCACCTGGTTACCAACAAATAGTATTGTTTACAGCTCACGCGTTTTATTTAAAGTCACATTTAATCTTCTTGCTGATGTTTATTGTCTTGCATAATGAAGAAATAGTGAGGAATTGTGTTTCTGATGATATTGAAGAGGCTGCAAAAAGAGCTTAGCTGGTGTAGACTTAAAAACGTCGAAGGAAATTGCAGCGAAACCGTCTACTTACTCTATCTAGAAGAGAAATCAAAAATATGGATTTCGTCAACTTTGTGGAGCAAGTTTTAAATGATAAAGTCGAGTGCGCTCGTTAAAAATGGTGTTAATACAAGCGAATATTTCACGGTAATTGCATTCTCAAAGCGGAAAAATGAACGTTATAAGCCCAAAAAATCAAAAACTCTTATGTCTGAACAAGTCCAGAGGTTTATCAATGAGGCGCCAGATGAAAAATATTTGATGATTAAAGTGTATATTCGGAATACATGCAGCCTGTCGTCGTGAAGAGTTGTGCCATTTAGTGAAAGAAGACATTAAATTAATGGATAAATCATCGATTGTTCAAATTCTAAATAAAAAACGAAAATAGGTCGTTCTTTCAGCATTGTTGGAAAAAACATTGACCATTTTAATAAATACGTTGCATTACGTCCTTCTGTTATCAATCATCAACGTTTTTTTCTGAAATACTCAAATTATAAATGCAGTGCCAAACTAGTTGGTAAAAACATATTTGGGAAAATGCCCTCTTCCATTGCTAAGTTTCTGAACCTCCCGGAATCAAAGGTCACTGTTTCGGAAGGTCTTCTGCTTCTTTGCTAGCAGAATCAGGAGCAAATATAAAGGATATTAAGAAGCACGGAGAAGGGAAGTGTACAACAGTAGCTGATGGTTACATTGATCAATCTATTTCTTATAAAAAGGCTTTTGCTGAAAGAATAATCTCAACAGCATCATCCTCTTTACTTCAAGAATTAAATATTAATGCCCATGAAATTGTTAACTAAGCTGAGTCAAATATATTATAGGGCTCTTCAACATCGCAAGCAGTTGGTCCAATTGTACTTTTTATATTAATTTTCATAAATAATAATGTAATTAATGTATATAATACATTCGTGACAGAATTTAATTATATCTATATCTATTGTTCATAACAAAACTTCCTTGAAAATTGAATAATTATGTTTTGTTTATTGCTATTTGGTCGAAAAATCGTGTTAAGAATACTTTCAACACTATTTTTAACACGCTACTTTTTAAACATCATCTTTTAATACTCTTGACAACCATTGAAAATGTCACTTTTAATGACAGTTGTACAAAAAGTATTTCATATCAAATCAAATATGTCAATAAATATATTGCAAATTAAATATATTGAAATAAAAATTATTTCATTATACACACGTTGGTGTAGGGTTGCATGCAAAAAATCAATCCTGAATTCCGTTTTTCGAGTTTTGAGAAGTGTAATATTGCTGCGATAGAGGAGGACACAGCATTGCCACTGTGTGTAGTTTGTCCATTGAATGAAAAGGATAGCGATAGACTCATAAATGCTGTACATCATTTATGGTAGCTTAATATCGAAATATAAAACATAGCATCTATAATATTTGTTGATGCCCTACGTAACAAGGGTGATGGTATTTAACAGTTTGATGTTGAAGTTTTGAGAGAATCACCGAATCACGAAAATTTTGGCCATATTTTCAATCTGTAGTGGAAGGTACTCTATCACTCTGAGGGAAAATAAGATTGAGCCGCTTCTTTTCACTTCTTTCTTGGCTATGGTCGTAAAAGGGACAAATGATTTTGCTTGATGTCTATGCTGTTGATGTTGACTGTTCCTAAAAGAATTAAAATTATTTTTTAAGTGAAAATGGACGACAAAAATGTAATGGGGAATAAAAACTCAATTGATTTTCATACTATTTTTTTCAAAAAGCTTGGGAAAACACTGAAACATTTTATTACCTTGTCAAAATTCACAGAAGTTTGAGACATACCACCAACATTACTCTTCTCAAACTCAGTAACGGTAGTACGGTTTGAATCTTCATCAGTACTAGATGCATTGTCATGTTCCTAAAAAGCCAATTTTTGCGATTAGATGAAAATACTCTATATATACATTTCATAAACTTTTTGATTTGGATAGTTGGATGAAAAAATCCTCATTAGTTATAATACGAAAAAAAAAACAGAAATCAGATAATTTTCTTGTTTATTTCATCAACAACAATTGTTAAAGTTAATTGAAAAAAGTGTATGTGTCAAAAATAATCATATACCACCGTGTTTGTAATGAAATAATCTTTATATTAACTCAACTTTAGTTCAAGTGCAAGTTGATAGTATCGATTAACCTGTTTATACCTGCCTACCCAGGAGTTGTGACAGGAATAATTAGGCATTCTAAAGACGGGTACTCATTGGTGGGCCGAGCTGTTACATCAACGGTTACTGTAATGTTTTTCAGTGTAGACGTGCACCCGTTTTCTATCCCTAACGCGTCGTGAGTCGTAGTGTTCGTGGTGAAGGTTTCAAACGAGCAATGTGGGTCTCCAAAGAAATTATTATGAGCGCAGCAAATATTTTTATTTATAGTTTATTGGAAGAGAAAAAATTTTATCGACGATGGTGGTCCATTTCTGTACAATTCAATCAAACACAGTATTCTTTCTTCACTCCACTCTGCCATTATGCTCGAGCACACCCACACGTACTCACTGACAAACCTACGACAATACCGTCCACAAACCCTATTTGTGTTCGGGGTAAAAACCGACAATATCCGGATCACTACGAGCGGCTCGAGGTACGCTCGTGAGCGAAGTTTCCGAGGCGTCCACACTGACGAATTTTGGTTACAGTAACAGGCTTGATACTTTCGATTGGTAAGAAATTCGTCTACTAACCAAACCATTGAAATGCTAAATCATATCAATTTTTAAATTGTTAATTGATCATATTCTGGACTGAATATATATTTATTGACATATTTGATTTGACATAAAATACTTTTGATCCAATAACCAGCTCGGTTAAGGACGTTCAATATTGGAATTTCAGACTATAACCTTTCATAAAATCAAAATATTTTGAATGTTTTCCATTTTTATGTATGAAGATATGACTTGTGAGTATATGGATGCTATCTGGGAACACTGAAAAAAAAAGAGCGTAAAATAGATGAACCGTAATACCAAAACTTGATAGTAATCTTATTCTTGCTCTTTAGAATTTTTGAAAATTTCATTCTGAAAGCTGACATTGCTGAAAAACATTGCTGAAAACGTCAATTTCGAGCAGTGAACTAGATGCTTCTTTCCATAATCTCACAATTATTACTGCCTGAACTCGATGCATTACTGGCAATTTTATCAGTTTTTTTCTAGCATATGCTTCTATACCACAATTTCTGTAGCAACTGAGTTGTGAATGTAGAATTCTGCAACCGTAGGTGACTTCCACCCTCTGTTCCTTTTCATTGTCACTAAAGTAGCACCTGCGTTTGCTAACATCGTAGCTGCATAACGATGGAAATAATTTCCTGTGTACAAGTCTGTATCAATCATAAGAATAAGGAACAAAACTCATTGTCGAATGCAAAAAAGTTGAAATTTCCTCATTTTCTATGCCAGATAAACATAATTATTTCCAATTCCGTATCGTTCAAGGTAATAGCGAAAAAAAGTTAGTGTGGTCGCTGATAATAGCCAATTAAAAATAAAACGTGTCACTGCAACAAATGTATCGATGAAAACCTTGCACTTTTGAGGACTTCTCTAGGAAAACAACAAAATAGAGGTGAACAGTCTTGGTTTTTGCTCACTACGAGTTTATCGGGTTTTGGCTAGCAAAAAGGAAAACATGTCAACTTGTTTCATTATATTCAAATAAGTTTTTTTTTTAATTCAGTACAGCTGATCTTCTAAACTACTTGTTGCACTGTCAATTCAGTTTACTGTCAGACAAAACAAAATTTCGAATCATAAGTAACCTACCCTGTTTAACGGAGGGAATATATTAGTTTTTGGTTTTGAGAATGAGGCTACACATCAAATCCGCAGAGATTGTAAATTTTCTAAATTTTGTTTCATCTGAAATGAAAAATAGAACTGAAACCTCATGCCTTGAAAAAATCCGAAACAAGCACTATTTCCAAACACCAGAACTACAATACACTTCCCGACTCGCGTTTCACAGTGCTTACAGACGTTTCATGCCAGATAAATATAGGGTATTTCATTAGGCTCTTCTTCTTTAAATTAAAATAAAAAAAGATGTATGTAAAACAAAATGTGTGTGAGATATCATCGAAATTTTTTATTCGTTTGAAAGATCTATTGATGCCATTATGTTTGGAATATAACACCGTTCAAATGTCCGCCACGGCTTCTCTGAGTAAAGCGCGTACGAAACGTAAGAAAAAGTCTAACGATGTCAAATCGCACGATATCCGTGGCCCATTCACATCACCTCCACGTGGGGTGACCATGCCCCCAAATCGCTTGTGCAGAATATCCAATGTGATTTGAGCTGTGTTAGAAAATTTTGTTATTCATCTATAGTGCTCGCCATTGACAGTGATAATAATAATAACTTTATTTACTTAACATATAGCTGTACAGAATACATTTTGAAATAAGTAGTACCCGAATGAAGCAGTAAACGATAAGTACCTAATTACCTACTTGTTTCGTTATACATGAAATTGAATTTAAATAGCTTAGTAAAAATTATAATGGATTTTTAATATAGTAATATAATAAAATAACAGGTAGGTATATAAAAATTATAATACGATTTCAATATAGTAATGTAATAAAGAAACAGTGAGAAAGAATTTTTTACGCGGAATATGTTGGAGACTCAGTCGTGAAAGTTGTGTCAAGTTCAGGTAAGTGTTTAAAGTCTTAGTTCAATATATGTACAAAATATCTGCCATGTTCCAGTATGTGAATATTATCGCAGCTTCTTTTTTGAACAATGCTCATTTTTTTTTCCTTTTACGGATTCATTATTTTTCCCCTATTTCAACTTCTTTGAGGTTACCTTCAATAGGATTTATTATAGAAAAGGCTGGGGTTTGAAAATCACCACTTGATTTTCCTGCTTCACCGCCTGCAAGTATTTCTGTTTCCAATAAATTTTCCGAAGTGAAGGAAATATTGTGCATATAATTTATTACCTCGTATATAACTCCTGGTGTCCGTGTTTTTTCTTTCGATTTTCAGGAATTGATTCAATTTTTATTTCTTGTTGAAATTTTGTTAAATCGGTGATACGGCTACTTTCATTTCATTTAGAGCCCCAGTTTTTTCATTCCTACTTATAACTATAATACACGAAATAGAAACTATCACACACCAAAACTAAAACACAAAGAGAGTTTGCTTACTTTGCACCAAAATGCTTTAATTATTGGGAAAGAAAGTTTTTGGCTTTCTACTACTCCATCTTGATACAAAAAATGTGGGAATCTTTGTTTCAGCCTCTTCCTGGTGCTCAATAGTTCTTGATGAATTAAATCTAAGGTCACTTGTTGACTTCCAGTATTTTCCATTATTGTACTAAGTCTCTGGTCTAGAAATATTCAACGTCGTTCTCGAAGAAATATAAACTGATGACGCCGCCAGGCCAAAATCCACACCAAATAGTGACTTTTTCGAGATGAATTGGACGCTCTTGAATCTCATGTGGATTGGTATCGTTCCAAATACGACAATTTGTTTGTTCACGTACTCATCTTTCCAGAAATGGGTCTCATCGCTGAATTTGATGTTTCGATGAAAATTAGGATCAGTTGCCAATTGCTCCACAGCCCATTCAGCGAACACACGTCGTTGTCTATGGTCGTTTACCTTCAGTTCTTGTGTCAGTTGAATTTTCCACAGGTTGAGGCCCAACTCACGATGCAAAATCTGCCAAGTTGTGGTCCGCGAAAGGTCAAGTTCTTGTGAGCGACGCGAAATTGGCTGCCTTGGATTCTTCTGCACACTGACACAGACAGCGGCGATGTTTTTGGCAGATCTTGCGTTTCGTCGACGTACAAGTGTTGATCAATCGTTTATTGAATCAGTGGACTCTAATTTATCCACCACATTGCGAAAAGTCCTCTCAGTAGAATGATTATTGCCACCGTAAAATAGGCCAAGCGCGCGGTACGTTGCCCGTTCAGAACACCCATTATGATAAAACAACTTTGTTATTTGCACGTGTTGTTGCATATTATATCCGTCCATTGTGATTTGGCAAAACAGACTGAATAAATGACAACTGATTTGACAGACGTAGCTTCAACAAGATGGCCATCATCAATTGTCAAGTCCTTGTTGGACTAGTTTGTACTTGATTTATTGCTTGGAATTCCGAATTGAGTTTTGTCAGCGACCTCCTTATTAACTTACACTTAATTACTCAGCCCAACTTTATTCTACTTTTATTCCCTATTTTGTATTTTGAGAGAAGTATTTTAGATAATGAGCTTTGCATTTGCTAACAAAAGAGATAGATACGTTCCATTCCATAATTTGAAACATCCGCTTGTAGAGTGTTCAACAGACTATATCAGGTGACACACCATTGAATTTATTATTTTCAAGTAATTTTTTTCGAAATGTTTCTTCATGCATCCTTCACAAAACCAGCAGAACCACTTTGAAATTAGTCTAATTTGGGATAGTTTTGTACTCGATTACCACTTATTTTTTTTTCTGATAACGGAAACATAATGGTTTCTGCGAACTCAACGTTAAACTAGCAGAACCACAAAAATATTTCGTCTCACCATAATATCAGATACACCTTTCTTCGCCACCGATTTTCCATTTAAAAAATTTGGTCGGTAATTGATTTCTTTTTTTTTTAATCTGGATGAGTTGAAGTAGTTCCAAATAAATTTTGGAGTCTGACAAAAATGTTTTAAATTTTGACAATATTTTCACAAGTTTTGGAAAAACAAATTGAAAAGTCTGGATGAAAGTTCAACAAAATTAAAAAATTCAATGTAACTGTCAAACTATTTTCACACATGACAGATGAAACTTATGAAATTCTGTCAGTTGCCACCACGAAAATAATCTACATTGAACGACAAAAAATGTCTTTTCGACTTCCCCCAACATTTTGTTCAGTGAAGTCAAAAGCATCGAAAAATGTAAACAATAACCCATATCCCAGTGTGATTTGATGAAAGCTCTCAACTATGTCTCTCATGATAGTTTTTTAGAAAAATTGCATTATTCATTCATTTATTTATTTATTTTTCTACAGGATGAACCCAATTACAGAATACGGAAAAGCCGTGGCATTTACAAATATGTATTTACATATCATAAACAG
>WOGR01011902.1:0-10392 GCA_015342045.1 Leptinotarsa lineolata | reverse complement strand
CGGTATCCGAAAGTACGATCACATAAGTCCGTCCTTTCGAGATTCTGGCTGGCTTTCTCTCAAATATCTAAGAGCAATCCATTTGCTTAGTTTCACGTATAGAATTCTTGTTTCGGGATATACGTCTTACTTACGTGAAAGACTGGTTGCACTATTACACAGTGGCACTTCTCGTAATAGGCATACTTTGCTCATTTCCAGGCATTTCACAGCAATGTTTACTCGAAGTTTCTCCTACAATGTGGCAAAGTTGTATAACTCCATCCCCACAGACTTTAAAGAAAGTTCAATGAGAAACTTTAAAGAAAGGTTGAAAGACATGTTTCTTACACGACAGTGATAGGGCACGACATATGCAAAAAGATTTTGGTAATTTCTCACATATCCGAATATTACAAATACAAATACATACCAATCGAGGTTGGGTTTAAAAGCAGCTCTCATAGCTGAATTCCACCTATTCATCATTCTTTAAATTTTATTCAATTTATACTTCTTATTGTGATGAATAAAGACATATTATTATCATTATTAAATTATTCTCAGAAAGAACTGAGTTTCACCAAACAAATTGCAGTTAACAACGGTTACAAGGTAAATATTATCGACTACATTATTTCCAAATAACTGCCAAAACAAGAAACGAAAATACTTAAACGTCAAAGGATATTGACCATCTTTGGTGAAACCATCAATAATATCGTTCCATTTTTGAAACAGAAATACTTGGGCGTGGCTTACAAAACAAATAATTATTCATTCAGATTCATCAAAGGTAAAAAAGACCAAATTTCAGTGCCGGATGGGTCAGGAGTATATGAGATGACTTCTAGCTCTTGCCTGGAACTCCATATTAGCCAAACGGGAATAATCTTTTTTCAAAGAATGAAAGAACATAGGAGTAGTTTCTTGTGTAGATATCAATTCCACATTTGTAAACCATCTGTTACCAGATAGACACGAATCCAATCATGATTATGACGTGTTACATTAGGAAGACAGGTTTGAAACCGACTCCTGGAAATCAATAGGTTTATAAGAATTTGGAAACTTACATTTACTGAATGACCAATAAGAATTGAATGCCTCCTTTCCATTTAATATTTTTTCTAATTTGTAAATAGGTAATCAGTTGATACGTAAACTTAGGTAAAATTTTTGGTCAGTAAGTAAGTAAACAGTCATATGATTCAGTGTGATGATGTTTTTAATGAACGAATGGATAATACCTCAATGGGCAGTCCATCAAGCCTGGCGGTGGCAAACTTTTTCATGGAAATTTTCGAACAACGGGACTTAGAGCAAGCGGCCGTGAAACCATATTGTTGGCTGCGTTATGTTGACGCTGAAAGATTTTCTATCATATCTGAACTCTTTCGACTCTAGCCTTCTTAGATGTTCTTGTGAACAGAGGTGCACAGGAAACAAACAAACACAGGGATAATGAATAAAAACTCAAAAGAGAGAGGTAATTGAAACGTTGGTTGAGAAAGCATAATGTATTTCTGAACCTGAGAGTTTTCCTGGGGATAGGTTAGGTTAAGTCAGAAGTAAGTGGATCTATTCGACCCTCCACCGCAACTCACAAGGGTTTATTGTGGCTCACACCTATTCAAACTCGACCAAATAAACCCAGCTTCTTGACGAAGCCGATTAATTTATATGGTGAGTGATCTTTCAGGTCAGATGACAAGAGTGTGGTTCTACCAAATTCGCACCGCTGTGGACCTGATTCGCTCCACAGCGGTGCAGGCACGGAGTATATGTTCTGATGTTTCATCATATTCCAAACAGAGGCGACACACACTGTCTTCTGACAGTCCAAGTCTCTGCATAAGATGATTCAGACGACAGTGACCTGTAAGGAGGTCTGTTAGACGTAGTTCATCACTACTAAACTTCAACAACATTTTGGTTTCAAGCTTCGAAGGGTGAATGGAAGCCTTGGATTGAGCCAATCAATATTCAAGCCAACGAAAACTATCAAAGGAAATCTGAGGTCAGCTTAGGACCACAGACAATCTGCAGCAACATCCGCGGTATACCGAATGCCTTGTAAGTGCAGGTTGACCTACATTGGAACCACGTCAAGTAGTATATGAAAGATCAACAAAGTAGCACTCTGTTTTTCTTCAAATGTACTATAAGAGGAAATAATGAAGACGTCATAATTATTATTATGTTTTAACCGTAGTCTGCGGAATTCGAAGAGGAAATCTCGATATTTGATCAGTTTTTCCACCTCTTTCAGGACGATATTCGTCTCGCCAGGAGCTGAGAACTCCATGACAAATATCGTCTTGTTCTGGTGGTCGAGAAGGACTACATCACGCTTATTAGCTTGTACGAGCCTGAAGGTGGAGAACGAATAGTTCCAATAAATTCGGCATTTCTCGTTCCTCACAACGAATTGAATATCCCCCGGATCGTAGGGCAGCACCGGTTCCTCATCAATACCGTAAGAGTGCCGTAGATGGTAATGAAGCACTCTTATGGACGCGTTCTATTGATGGATGTAGGCCGAGAACGCATATGCTAGACATGCTGACATCAAGTGCATTAGAGTCTCGGACACCTCGTAGCAGGCCCTGCACCTTGTGCCAGGAACCTCTGTACTCATCACGAGACTGAGGTAGGCTAAGGTACTAAAGACACCAGACACCTGGCATGCCATGATGAAGCCTTCAGTTTCCGACTTCAGCCCACTCGACTTGACGAAAGCAAAAGTTAGGCACTTTGATGAGCCAAGGTCTTCAATGTTGTTGAAGAAGACTCCATGCATTGGCTTATTCTTGTGTTGCCGCAGAAGTGAGGTGATCTCTGCGGCTTTCATATAAGCCGTTTGATGAACGAGTTCCAACTCGGTGACGGAGTTGCGATCACCTCATTTATCAGCTGCTCGGACAGCTGCCCTAAAAAGTAATGCTCCAATTCCTGTTCTTTCGTGTTCGCCGACCACGGTAGACACTTCAAACTCAAAAGTCCACGGCCTCCCTGTTGTCGAGGAAAGTACAATCGTGGAAGGGACTATTTCGGATGCAAACACCTATGAAGACGCATAATTTTTTGGGTCTTTACCTCGAGTTGACACAGTTTCTCTCGAGTCCACTTCACAACTCCAAACGAGTAGAGCAAGATTGGAACGGCAAGCATATTTGTTGCAGCAGCTTTGTTCTTCTCCGACAGTTCCGATGGCCAGATCTGTCGGAGTTTGTACTGATACTTGCCGCGGAGAGAGTTTTTCACTGCTGTTACCTCTTGTGAGTGGCGTTGTTCCACCTCATCCGGCATCCAGATCGTGTAGGATGCTTCCATCTCCGTAGTCCCCGCGTCGTCCTCTTTTGAGATGGACCATTGCACATTTGTCTATCCCGAATTTCATACCGATGGCATGCGTGTACTCTTCCACCACCCTCAAGGACTGATAGAGATCCTTTTCTCCAGAGGCATAAAGTTATTATTATTATTATTATTTTTATAATATTCGCATTTTTTTTCTCATTTTTTGGCTAGTGTAATTTATCCGACTATTTCCCTGAAAAGCACTACTTCCATGATTTATCCGATACATTCAACACATCGATAGCAGAAGCGAGCGCAAAATCCTCCACAGCTCGGCTCTTTCGCATTACAGATATGAGTTCGGAAGTTTATGTGACAAATATGAATAATGCCGAGAGGCTTTCAAACTGCTCCCTCGGGACGTACTCCAATCTGCTGATGTTGTTATTTTATAGTAAACTGAGTAGCTTGGGTGTACTTTATTTACTTATATTTACTTTCCATCAGTATGCAGATGCGGGTTATTTATGTTGGGCTGCTTATTCCATGGAGAGTGCATGCTTCTGGGCAAGCTCCATAAAAACTTCGGTGGTTGGCAAACTTGCTGTCGGAACTGGTGGAGGATATTGGCCAGCCACTGAGCTAATTGAGCCGTTATTACTCTGCGATAAGGCGTATTAGCTCTATGAAGTAATTTGAATAAAGGAATGAGGAGTCGAGGGGAGTTATTCACGGCGCTTGAAGTTGGAAACTGGAAAAGGATCAATAACGCATCGAAAAAACATTTTGGCATCTCCACTAAATATTATTGTGTCGAAGTTTCGTGAACTGTATAGTGAACATTTTGATTATTTCAACACATAGATTTCATGACTTTCATTATATATGCAAGCCACTATTCAAGGAACTCAGATGGAGTGAAGGTTGGGTTAGGAATCAACGCTTGCATGATGTAGTAAACAACTGCAATATAATTGATATGTACAAATTAGCAATGGCCAGACATATTACAGTAAACGAATAAACTTAAAACTTACCTGAATCAATACAATTGCCGATAGCAAACCTTTGTCTACCTCCGTACAATGACATCAATGTTAACAGCTCGAGTCTTGTCATATACTGACTCTCGCGCACGAGTCGGCTGGCAGCGACGATGCCAAACTTGACAACCTACAAGCTTGACAACCTACAAGCTTACATATATGAAATGAATACAGGGAAATTATCTAAAAATATTCATGAGCGAGAAAAATTTTCCGAATATTATTTTGACCTCTCATGGTGTTCGGTAAGAAAATTTCACACCAAATTGTGGTGAAAGCTCAATTCTCAACAATGCAAATTATTTTCTTCATCAAATCACCAGCTGAACATAAAATATGTGGTCGACTTAACTGTTGAGTTGCCATGGTAACTAAGTAAGACCCACACTCGAAATTATTATTTCGGTAAAAAAATGGAAGAAAATATTAGCCAGGAGATTGAGCAATTGACACCCACGAATACCAGGAAATCGAAGTCAAGGGTATGAGGGCACTTTACAAACTCTTGCGCAGGATATTTGAATAGAGCAGATATACCTGTGAAAGAACTGGGGCTCATTCTTGAAGACTATGGGTTCAACATACGAATAAAGAACTCCGAAGACTGCAAGGAGAGTGTTATCAAAGTTTTATGGAATTCTACAGCCAAAGCAATAGCAGAAATATTTTTAGCTTTGGGATGAAAACACTCCGGAAGAACTGCAGAAAAAGTTTTTCCACATTGCTAGTAATGAATTGGCCTCGAGAGGAAATGAAGGAGCGGCAGCACATCTCGAATATTTTTTGGAGGAAATTGACATAGAGGGGAACCAACAGGCCGCATTGAGTATAACCCGGTTTTCTACAAGACCACCCAAGGCGGTTCAAAGAAAATGGCTGACAGTAAGTGGCTAGTACTGAATACACTCAACGAAGAAATATGCCTAGTGAGACTTACAAGCAAGAGGGGCATCATCAAAACGAAGCGTTTATTTTTGACGTCAAATCCAAACTGGAAGAATCCCAGTTCCAAAGGCTGATACAAGAACAGTCCAGTTGGACAGAATACAATATCTTTCTGGTTCAAATCCGCTGCATCATTGATTGGAATTCATGTTAAATAGATCAAAATGACGAATCATTCTGTAAGGGCCACTGCTGTTTCAACTTTAGCCAAAACGAGAATTGGAGAACAGCAATTGATCAAAATAACCGGTCATGGTAGCAGCGACTCAATAAAACCATATCTGCAAATAGACTCGGGCCATCCTCAGGAAATATTTGACGCAATGAGGTCTGTTTTTACTTCGTCAAAGACGATTCAAGAATCTCTGAATCGAGAACAAGCAATTACTTCCAATCAACCTGACATAGTTTATAATAATTGCGTTTTCCATATAAACGATAATTACAATAGTCAAAATAATGTAAATAATTAGATTTATTATCACTTTCAACCATTTATATAAAATGAAATCTAAAAACTAATCTATTTTTTATGTTATTCCTCAACTACTGAAAACCTAGCTAGCAAAATAAAAACAAATTTACATTGCGTCGGAGTTTCGATATCCTAGGTATGGGTTACAAGCCTGCGATAATTCTGAAATTTTTAATCATTGTATTCGCATGAAAATGGCAACCTGAAGCGTAATATTATATATTCTTCCATTTTTTATCAATTATGGATTACTACAAGTTGTAGAAAGTTATAATTTCATCAAATTTAATGTTCTTTGCAGTTTTGGTACTGGCCATGTAATGGCTTCTCAGCCTGCCCTTTGAGATATTGTTTTCTATTTATTGTAGATACACGGTAATGCAATTTTATAATGGAATATATTACATTCTTTGATTTTCTTAGTCACTTCGAGATATTACAAATGAAAGAAATTTAAAAAAAAAGTAGTTTCATAGAAACATTTCTATAGGAACAGATGACATGATAATATTCAGTTTGTCCTAACGCCAATGGACTTTTAGCCTATAAACTTGATTTTTACTGATTGAAGTAGTTCAAAAGTGCCATTAGAGACCAAAGATATGATGTTCTTTCAATTTATATCAATCTGAGCTTACTACAAGTGGTAGAAAATTATAATTTCAGAGGTTTTTCGGGAAACTGCATAAACACATTCACAGCGCGTCAAAGCTTTGATAGCAATTATTTAAGCCTTCAAATTGGTAATTTCTACTCATTGTAGTTGCATGGAAATACCATTTCAAGATAGAAAGTAGTATATTCTTCAATTTTACATGAGTTTTGAGTATGTTTGAAGGTGAATGACAATGTTTCGTGGTGAATTTCATCAGTTCGGACTTCCATTGTCTAATATTACATAAAATGATTCAAAATCCCTGAAATAAACAATACAATTAAAATTCGAAAGAATAGCTGAAAATGGCAAATATATTAAGCAAAAAAACCTGAAAAGAATTCAAAGTGGAATAAAATACAAGTGAAAAAAAATTGAATTAATAAAATAAAAATAAATCTATGTGATTGAAAGTTGAGTGATTTCAAATCATGTTACTCCACGTAACGTGGTTTTTCAAGTAACGTGGTTTGAAATCACCTACCTTTCAATCACATTGATTTATTTTCATTCACGTAACGTGGTTTTTCAAGTAACGTGGTTTGAAATCACTCAACTTTCAATTATATTGATTTATTTTCATTTTATTTATTCAATGTTTTTTTACTCGTATTTTATTTTACTGTGAATTCTTTTCAGGTCTTCTTGCTTAATATATTTGACAATTTTAGCTTTTCTTTTAAATATAAATTGTATTGTTCATTTCAGGGATTTCAAATCATTTTATATAATATTAGACAATGATAGTCCGAACTGATGGTATTCATAAGTTTTGAGTAACTGCAAGTCGTAGAAAATCGTTTTTTTGCGCTTTTATTGATGTGAGTTATGCGCGCTTTAATGGCATGGAATTCATAACCAGCGTCAGCAAGCGTCAATAGTAGGAGGCTGTGATCATTGTATTTTGACAGTTCAAAACATCAAAAAACTCATGTTTTGTTGCAATTAAGAATATTGCACAGCCAGTTAAACCAACAAAATTCTCTGTTTAACAAGTGAATTGATTTGAAAATCATACTACATGCAAAATATGCGTGAAATTGTCTGATGTAATGATCAATCATCGTACCATGACTTATTTACTCGCATTAATAGAGAATTGTGGCTCTAACGTGAAAAAAAAATTGTTCCGAATTGTCCACGAATATTTGCATCCAAACTACGCAAAATTGAAAGTAGTGAATTGAAAACAGGTGAATAAATTAGTGTCCAAATATTATATATATTTCATTAGACATAGACACTTGATTGAAAACATTCAAATTCCTGCCTTTTCGCCATTGAGAAGATGGTGTAATTGAAATATATTAAAACTGAATATTATGTGAACAAATGAAAACCAATATGTCAAAAATGGTCTGTTATTGTGAACGTCAAAAAATTTCCAGTATAATTCGCTGTTGGGTATCTTACGAGAAAAATAATTTCCACTGAAGTACCTCCTCTGCCATGGTGATTTGTCAAAATAACGTATTTTGAATAGTTCAAAATTACAGGTGTGTAATTTTCATAATAATTCCACCAGGTAGGTGGAACTGAATTTGTTTTACCATATCATGACCAGCTTCAATAATGATAACCATACCATGCAGACTTGCTGAGAGATGTTCTATGAAACATAGGATGTGGCACAAATTCGTCCATTAAAAAAATTCTGTGACGTCACAACAAAGCTTTCGCAGTCTTCATGATCCAATATATTTCTGTGATTTTATCAAAACTCCCAATGATAGCACACAATAACACTTTCCAGTCTCGGATAAAAAATCGCAAAAACACATTCGAATTCGTTCGATACATTTTCCAACTGGTACATTCTGAAGTACATAATCGTTCTGGTGAAATACTCCCCCGTTTGAATATATAATCGAATATAAATAGTATTCAGCGCAATTACCGTTAGTCATGCCCACAATGGCTGCAACATAAAAATCTGGTAATCACGCCAGTATAGTACAGGTTGAATATCACACTTCGCATTCCGTGGACATGTGCAGCACAATTTCCAGGATTATTATACAAGCAGGCGTCGCTTTGGAATAACTGAGTTGCACAATTATAGTGGCCGAGTGCTATGAATTCATCATTTGGGACATAGAAATTTGTGAATGTGTATTGCATGAATGTTCCGTCTTCACCTCTATTCTAGATTCAATTTCGAATCATTATTATTATTATTCTAATTTTTCTCAACCAGGTGTTTTCTGACGATATTTTTCTTTTTATTTTGACTTTTTATATTCAGACTGCTATGAAGCACCATCAAAAACTAAAGTGTATTGCTGGTATAGTAAATTCAATTGTGATCGTAGTTTGATTGCCAACGAATTCCGTGAAGGTCTTTCAAAATTGATTGTTGTGCCACAAAACATCGATGCAGTGCGTGAACTGATAATGCAAGATAGTCATGTGATATATTGTGAAATAGAGGAAACCTTGCACATCAGTTCCATTTCAATACATTCGATCAATACATTCGATTTTGCATGAACACTCAGTTGTAAGAAGAATGTTTTCGTTGGATATTCCACAATTCATCAATCACTCAATAGAAGCTCGTTGGCGAGCTGATGGAGTTCGACCGTGGTGCTTCAGAAGACGTGCATGAAATCGTGACAGGTGACGAATCATGAATATATGCGCATGAGCCGAAAAAAAAGAAATCAACCGTGTGGGTATTCCAAGACGAGCTGAATCCAACAAAAGTTTTTCGTGGAAAAAATACAGCGAAGCAAATGGTCGTCACATATTTCGTCAAACAGGTGAGCAGTCAAAACATCGAATTGAAGGCTCATCCTCCATACAGTCCTGATTTGGCACCCAATGAGGTTTTCTTGTTCCCGGATATCAAAGGTAAATTGCGTGGTCAACTATTTACGAGCGCCCAAGAAGCAGTTGAAGCGTTCAAAAACCATGTTTTGGAGGTGTCCCAAGAGAAATGGAAAAACTGCTTCGACAAATGATTGAACAAATTCATGCGAATTTATACAATCACAGTTTGAAAAAATTCAAAACGTTCTTCAGATATGCAAACTTGCACGGATGCGCATTAAGTATTTTACCTTAGTACGGTGGCCGGAGCCAAGTTGGAACCTCAGCATATGAATCTTCATGAATATTGAGGGAAGTCAAGATAAACAACAAGTATTAAGAAATTCATTCAGTATTTATCGATCACTCTTCAGAAACGGTTCCAGAGCATTTTTAGAATGCATCACATCTCCTTTTCGTCGATCCTGTTGCGTAGCAGTATAATGTAGGTTTTTGGTGATCCTCTGAATTTTTTTCAACTATTCTCAACCGAACCCTGGTTAACTCAACAATGATCAGTAACGAATTTGAGGTATTAGGTTAGGTTAGATCAGAAGTGAGTTTTAGAAGTGAGGATTTATTCTGGCTCACATCTTCTCAAACTCAACCAAATAAACCCAGCTTCTTGACGAAGCCGATTGGTTTGTATGGTGAATGATCTTTCAGGTCAGATGGCAGGCGTGTGCTTCTACCAAACTCTGAAGACCTGATTCATACCACGGTGGGGCAGGCACAAAGTATATGCTCTGCTGTTTCATCATATTCCAAACAGAGGCGACAAACTCTGTTTTCAAACAGTCCGAGTCTCTACATATGATGATTCAGACGACAGTGACCTGTAAGGAGGCCTGTTAGACATCGTAGTTTATCCCTACTGAAGTTCAACAACTTTTTGGACTTAAACTTCGAAGGGTGAATGAACGCCTTGGAGTAAGCCAATCCTGAAAGATTTTGCCAGAAGTCTTCAAAACTCTGGCAATGTAATAAATACATCTCAAACTGCAGAAAAGCAAAGGAAAACACTACATTACTTCATACTCTTCACAAAAATTGGTTTCAGATGATGTTTTACTCCATATGAAGATGAATTCAGCAAAGGAATTACCCTGTTCGGGTATAACGGTGCCAGATAAGAAATTCATCCTTCATGATTTGCAATGTTGGAATTATTGAACTTA
>WOGR01011900.1:0-10392 GCA_015342045.1 Leptinotarsa lineolata | reverse complement strand
TCCATAGCTATATTTCGCTGGGAACTGTATCGATATCGGTTTAATCGTGTGCACACCATCTGGTCCAGAACGCAACTACCCTGAAAACGTTTCTGCCTCCGTTGTGATGTGCCGAGTGCCCGAGCGAAAGAATAAGTCCGAAACTGCAGGCATGCGCAGATCGCACGCTAGCTCTATAAAAGAATTTATTAATCCTGGCGGTCTTTATAAGGATAATGGAAAACTAGGATCAAATTATTGCATTGTCATCGGTCCTTGATACGTATGCAAAGTTTCAAATTAATCAGACTTCTGGAAATTGGTGAAAATTATGTTCAAAGATTCCGTTACATACATAGATACATAGATAAAACCGAAGCTTATATAAGCGCGTTAAAAAACCAGCACATAACAAGTTTCTACAATTTTTTCAAGGAGAAAATCGAAAACCAAGATTACGTTTTTTCCAGTTTCTATGAGAGAAACGTATAGAAAGAGTTATTAACATTTTCATCACCAAGAACTTTTACTATAATCAACATTATTGGGCAGAAGATCTAGTTTCAATTGTCTCAATAATAGTTTCAAAAATAATAAACTCCGTCTAATTTTATTCTATGTTTGATGATAATATTCTGTTACATACTTTTTTCCATTTCAATAACAATTGAACTGATATTTACTCCCAACACTGCTAGATTATTCATGCCAAAATGGAACTTCAGAAAAATGACCGAAGCATTGGTTGGGGTATGTAGATGACACGTTCGTTGTTTGGAGCCATGGAAAAGAAGAACTTCAGAACTTCTTACATCATCTGAATAGCTTTCATCTAAAAATACAGTTCACAATGGAATTAGAAGAAAACCTCCATACCCCATTCCTTGATGTTTTATTCATCAAGGAAGGTAATCAACTAGGCCATAAGGTGTACAGGAAGAAAACACAGATAACGGATCGAACCAACATCCAAAACAGAAACGAATCGTTATCAATACCCTAGTGAACAGAGCTTTTAGAATATGTAAAGAAAGGTACGTCGACGACGAAATAAAACACATAACAAATGTGTTACGAGTAAACGGATACGACAGAAAAGGCATAATCCTACGCGTCCAAGGGAGAAGAAGAGAAACACCAATGAAGATTAACCCCAAGGCATTGCCTACATAGAAGGTATCACCAACCGAATCGAGAAAATTTTAATGAAGGAGAAAATTAACACTGTTTTCAAACCAACCACGAACCTGCGATTACAGAAATTGCGCGAAAAATCAGCACTATAAATGACATGAAGGCCTCAGTTTCAGTAGAAACGTCAAGAAGAGTACTTCGACCACGCTACTGAAGATGACTGCCGCAGTTGCAGTTAAAACGTTTGGAGATTATAACCAAAGACGACCACGGTATAACCAGGAAACCAACCAAAACAGTGCTGGATTATGTTTGCTGCGATTGTGATTATGCATATGTAAACTGAACAAATAGATAATCATCAGTTGATATTTTTGAATTTCAATAGTCCCTCAAATTGGCCATAATGAATAAGCTTTTTTCCGTTACAAACTGTTTTATATAACATATTAGGCTTTTTTAATAGATTCTATTTAAAATATAAATTGGTTCCTCCAAAAGATTCTCCAAAACCGAATGGTTTGGAAATAGAAAATTCTTTATTCGAATATTGGCGGAGGTGCCAGTATTATCCGCCTTCCCCTATGTTAAACTACCATAATTTCAGTTGACATCGAGATAAATATCATCTCCGCTGACTTCTGAAAGTTGTCGGATCGGAAATCAAAGTGTATTTTGCATACAATAAGCGTTCCTCCCGGTCCATTTTAACTGCCCCTGCTCACACCATCCTGCATGTCCATCCCTTGCCGAACATAAAAAATGACCGCGTTTACATCATAGCAAAGGCAATAATCAGCTCGTAGACCTTCAGTGTTTCGTAATTAGATGCATGTTGGGGCCATAAAAGTGACCGGAGGACCGTCATCTGGTTTTTTAGTGCTTCCGCATAATAATAAAAAGGCCCGCCTAAGACGCCGTTATTGGCAAATGTTACTCGGACATTTGCGTTTTTGGACATTTATTGTAGAATTCTGAATGCGTCGGCCGAGGACATATACTCCCTAATATTTCTGTCCGACTTTCTTCAGAAAGCCGATTGGAAGATGGGATTTGTTTTATCGAGTTTGGCTCGCTCTATTTGTTTCTTATTGTGTAAAATCCAAATCCTATGGAATATTGATTGTAATGCAGAGTTGGATTGAGTGTACAGGTATTTTTTCTCAATTTAAATCGTCCCATGTGAATTTTTGTTATGGGGGAAATTACTTGAATAATTGAATACAAGATTATTACAAAAAATCCTCTATAACATCATGGACTGCGTTTCTTAGCCAGCCATTATTCAAGGATCTATGTATCGCTAAGAAATCAACAATTGTCCGTAAAAAGCAATCATAAATGAACAAACAACAGGTATATATCATACAAATTTGACCTATACAGCTTGGTATTAATCGTAAGAAGTTTAATAAACAAAATGAATTTGGCTCATATGGTTTATGTCTTCAGATATCTGCAAATGGCTCGCAAACTGGATTTATTATTATTGATAATATGTGAATATGGATTCGTATATTTATATATCAAATTCAAATCAGACAAAAAAATGTATGCGAATTGTATTTCTAGTAGAGTTCCTCACGAATTATAACACAGACACCTCGAAACAGAGTAAAAGTAGGTAGGTAGTAGTATTCAAAAAATAAAAAGTGCATAAGTAGAAGTTCAGAAAAATATAATTCGAAAATTTGCGAATGAAAACGGATTCTGCCTCTCACAGGAAAACACGAGTTTTTTCTCAAATACTAAGATAGAAGCTAACAACGAATCATGAAAACTATAGATTGTGAGACCTACATATTTTACTGAAATGCGAAAAGTTTATTGTTAGGCTAACACATAACTAAACCATAAATAGGACTTCATGGAACTATAAGTCCATGAAGCCTTTCCAAAAATCAACTGGAACTGGAAACAGAAACAACACAGTAATGGGATACATGAATTGTAAAAAAGAACCAAGAAAATAACTTGAAAAAGAAGAAAATGTCTCAAAGAGGTTCATAGCACCCAATAAGTTTTGGCGAAGGTTCTGGGAATGATCCAGAAAGATCGTGAGAATTCAAATAAACAAATTCAATGTGTTTGAAGAATCAGAACAGTAATGATACACAAATAACAGTAAATTGTATCAGCTATTTTATTTGTGGATAATACCTGATATATCCTTAGATTTTTTCTTATAATCGGTACCTCACAGAAATTCGATATCTTTTATTTCAGTGTTTTTGTGGGAACTTCGTATAACCTTCAAACTAGGTTAATTTTTTACTGATTATCCACTTTTGGGGCATTGTTCGTGAGATTGAAGTATCACTAGTTAAGAAAACTTTCTCTCAGATGAAAGTCGAGTCGAGGGCATACTACCGTTTGGAACGGAGCATCTGCAAGACTCTACTTTGTGAGGTAAATGTCTGTCGAATTTAATTCAATATCCATCGTGGTATTAGCTAGGAAAGTAGTTGTTTTCTGGCAGGTATTTTACGAGAACCTACTGTGTAAGTTCATTTCGAAATTATATATACGTATACGTGTGTATCTCTCTTCGTTGGTCTTCAGACATACTTTGATATCTATGAATGAAGTAGAGGTCATTTCTGATATCATTCAATAGTATTTAAAACATAGCAATTATTCAATTCACGTTCTCTAACTGTTTATTGATGTCCATGCATGCATAGAATTGCATTTAAATAGACGCGAATATTTCTTTGACCGATAAAGCACATTTCAGATTTAATTGAAGAAGCATCGTATTAAGTATCGCCATTGAAAATCTGTACTTGCCAGTTATATCAACAGAGTATGAGCACATTATTAATCGGCATAGGAGGGGAACGTTCAAGTCTTGCTAATGATGTTTCTATGAAGATTATATGCTCAGCTTTTATCGACGTTAACAAGATCAATTAATAGGTGTCATGAGTATACTTTCATCTAACGTTGATAGATAAGGTTCACAAATTCGACTTTGATTAATGTTTTTTTCCTGAGGTGATTACACCAAGGACTAAATTCCACTTCATCTGTTTCGTTCAGTAGATAAGTACTGAATGATTGAGATCTCAATTTAGAGCAGTATTGAGTTATATTTTCAGGGTGACTCAGGTCTATCACTATGGATAGATACAGATAGATGCAAATTGGAAACACATACAGGCAGTAATGGAGAAACTATGCCGAGAACTCAGAAATATTTGAAATGGATTTCGAAATAATCTCCATAAAATTCAATCGCTGAGAAATTTTTTGCCTATACAAATATTTTCGACTACTCTTTATAAAGTCTACAATCTGCAAAGGCCATATTTCCAAAATAGTGATAGTGTGCAATTAAATTTCTATTACCCTGTTAATATAACAGAGGTTTTTTTTCATGGGAGAGAAAACTTTCAAAGTATACAGCACTCAGAAATAGCAAACCATACACACGTAACTTTATTATCACATGGAAACTACTGAAATTACCTCAGTGAACGATATAACTGTTTCGATGATATTCGCAACCAGGAAAATATACTAAGATGAAGGTTTATCGAGTGAAAAAAGTTTCCACCAATATAGCAACTAGAAAAAACGAACAACTGATATATGTTTCAGACTACTTGACCTCCAACAGTATATTGTAGTCAAGCCAACACAACATCTGTAGTTTTGGTTAAAAGATATTGTGTTTACAAGAAAAATCCTGAGAATGCTACCCACAATGGTGATTATAACTGCCATGGTAACATCCTGGTCTGTGTATCATACAAAATAGAAATTGGACTGCATAGTTTGACCTGAATTGAGACTCCCCTTGAAAGACAGTATTCAGAGAATATGTGAAAGGTAATATCGCCCATACATCGGTTTTGTTTCAAAATTTAATATCATTATTATTATTATTTCTGGTTCGTTATTTTGAATATGAATATTATTTGAACTGTCCATCTAAAAAACTAACCCTGTATATTACATTCTTCGATATTCTCAACTATCGATCAATTTAATTTGCAAAAACTATCCTATTAGATTTTGACTCCTCCGGTTCATATTCTCTAAATCCTTGGACTGAAGAACTCTCGTAAATGTCCTGAAGTGAATGGAGAAATAAAATTGATCCCAAGATCTCTATTCACTGAAAAGGGTGAATACGTTATCTGTATTTTCGAAATTGATGAAAAGGATAAAACATCATTTTGGCGTAAATCAAATCCTTTAGAGTTTGAAATTGATAAAATCCATTTATAAAGGACGGTTGGCTTCACTTATGAAGTATTAGCAATCGTTTTGAAGGAATTTCCTGTATAACAAGAATACATTTAGCGCACGTAATCGAATACCAAACTAGACTCCAGTGGTTCCCCCACAAGGACACATTTCGTTTACACTGCAGATAATTTCGCTGTCACGATTCCGAGGGCGGAAGTCCTCTTCTTGATATAGTCTTCTTGTCCCCTTGCGGCAGTCTATCATACGGTTCGGGGGTAGCTCTATCTAGGGGTGGCAGAGCCTTTAAACGAGAATCACGTCAGGCGACAAAACTGCGAAATCTACCCGCCTAAACGTCACTTGTTAAATTAAGAATATGATCCCTCCTTGATCCAGTATGTCATGGAGAACGCCCATTCTCTAATTGCGACCGTTTGTAATTTTAATTTCATTTTTAATGGGAATTACTTCCGAAAAGCGGCGGAACTAATGAAGTACAGATTAAAAGTGATTATACGACTGTAATGCCGAGATGGAAGATAGATCTGTCAACATCGTTATGATTCTGATAGAATTTTCATTTGTTGGATGTAAAGGTTGTTCCGAAAACTGACAAAAAAGTTATTTTCTGTCATTCAGGATGCGATAGCTGCTCTCAATTACTGATTGTGGTTTCATGTATTTTCTGACAGCATACGAGGTCAGTTCAAAACGCCATCCTTTCATGGGTCTCTTCAATCCAGATGATAGGAAAAAGTCACAGTGGGTGAAATCTGGTGAATACTGTGGCTGAAGCATGACTAAGGTATTGTTGTTGGACGAGTGAGCAGGTGCATCATCGTGATGCAAATATCATGAATTGTTTTTCCACAGTCCGGATGTTTTCTTCGTATTGCTTCTCGCAAGCGGCGCATTACTTTAAGATAATACTCCTTATTGACCGTACGACCGTGTGGCAATACTTTCTGATGCACTACGCCACGGTAATCGAATAAGACAGTGAGCAAAACCTTGACATTTGATCGAACTTGCCGTGCTTTTTATGGTCATGGCTCTCATGGGCTCTTCCATTGGGACGATTGGACTTTGGTTTCGATGTCATAACCATATACCCATGATTCGTCACCAGTTACGACCTTCTCAAGCAAATGTGGATTGCCGTTGACGTCATTCTACAATTTCTGAGAGATGCTCACGAGACGGTTTTTTTTGGACAAAATTCAGTAATTTTGAACAAACTCGCTGCCACACTTATCATGCCCAAAATTTCAGAAACAATTGCCTGACCGCTATGGCAACAAATTCTCTAATAGTTATTTGACGATTCTCCATACAATTTTCATCACTTTCTCAACATTTCCATCCGTTGTTGATGTGCTGTGATGTCCACGATGCTAAAATAGTTGCTCAGATCGTAGGATCATGCCTCTCTTGCTGACCTGACACTAGTTGATAGTAATAATTAATCCCCAATTACGGGAAGAATGTGTAGCACATAGTCCTCTACCAGTCTTATAGTTTTCCTGGAAAAAATTAGTACTGGAGGCGAAGCTTGGCCAGCTGCACTGATAATTAAGCACTTCAATATTCTTGCCTTCAGGACCAATAACTATTTGGGGCTACTGCACAGATGTTGCTGTCTCATCAAGATTATATACTCTGGTACCATTAGCACATGGAGAATGTCTTTTGTAAACTTCTTGTAGATTATCGAAAAAGACTTCAATAGTATTCTGGTTGAACGCAGTTGCAAGCTCCTGGTTTGCGTAAAGAGTTTATTATAACGCTTGCGAAGAGATTTTAACCAACCAATACCGGCAATCTGGTTTTATATGCACGATTGTGGCACTTTGACTTTTTTATAGCAACCATGTCGTATGTAACTTCACTGCAATCTTCTGAAATTGAGCCGTAAAACATAAGAGCGTAATTTTCGGAAAGTGCTTGTTTATGCTAATCATTAAAACTCTATTAATGTCATAATGCAGCACAATTATCACATTAACTGTATTTGTGGATGCTTTTACTTTTGTTCCATAATGTTGCAGCATTGAGAAGGGAATTTTGTTCACATATTGTGCTCAGAAACTACTCTGGAGTTTCTGGCACTTGTCAAATAAACATTACCATCTATGTACAGTCCATTCTCAATCAAATCCTCTATGTAGTTCTAGTCTATCTTTCCGTGCACAATCTCATCCCAGTCGATGATGTTCTTCTATTTGCTGGCTATAAATTCCACTACATGTGCTGGGTCATTGCAATATTCTTAGTGCCAGCGCCCATAGTGGTTGAACTCGCCCAGAGTTGTTGAAATCGCCCAAAGTTAGCCCCTTGTACAGGGGACTAGACAAAGTCTTATTGTCTGTGAGCAGTTTCAGTTTGTTACTGAATGTCTCCTTTAGGAAGGACATGGTGTAAGCACCGACTCCTGTGATGGTCCTGAATGAGTAGGTCAAAAGAAACTGAAAACTGATCACATAAAATGAAAAGAATGAATTGACAACATTTGAATGACGAACCACGTATTTGAGAGGCAGAAAACCATTACTGAAGTATTTGAAAAGAAGCAGTAAGAAATTTTGTTTCTTTGTTGGAAGGTAAATTATTTTGCAAATTCAATTTACTTTTTTGTAAAATGATAATTATGTTAAAAAAATATCTGTACAAATCAAATAAATTCGTATCTACTAGTGGTATTGCTGTATGGTGCTCTGTACCATTCTAATTTGATTGATTTTTTAAAAATAGTAATGTTTCAAAATGTCTATTTTTGAGTGATTTCTATTTGTAAGTTTTGGTATTGCGTTCACTGGAACATGGAAGTTATACTTACTGTAACACATGGCCTTGTAAAAAGGCTATATGTTTCTATTGTGTTTCATGGAAATATTATACCCAAACTCTTTAGAAACTTCAGGACAATTATTGTCACCTGAGAAAAATTGCAAAGAACTCAGAAATCCCATTTTTCGAGTGATTGAAGATTCATCAGTTGAAGCCTTTTTTGAATGCTACATCCTTGATAGATTTATTCTGATTCATTTCAATATTTTCAATCTGATATAAATAATCAGGCAACAAATCTGTGGAGATATATTCAAAAAGAGATCTACCAATGGAGCAGTACAGAAGTTTGTTGTGCTAATGGAAAAATCTAATGAGGAGCATATTACAAAACTCAGCTTTTCGAAGATCGAGACATAATGTTATTGGAATGGGGGCAAAATGTCAATTTCCTATCTCATCTTATCATTCAAGATGATATTCAGAAATATAGATCTGATTGACGAGAGTGGAACGTGATCTCAATTTTTAGATTTTTTTATTTTATTAGATCTGTTTTCTTCATCTTTATTTCAACTTCATCTTCTTAATTAGTCTTGAACGTTTGTTGTTCTCTGAACGTTGTTTATTGTAGGTAGTTTTCAAACGAGAACTCTTGAGAAACGAAACTTGGATAGACTAGGGAATAAACAAGGTCTTACCTTTCAACATGCGATTCTTAGTATGACTTTTAGTACGAATAAATGAATATTATGAAACCATGTATTACCCTTGATGAAACTGTAATGATGAAACCCTCGCTGTTTTTCGTTTCGCACAATTTGTTAGACTACTCGAATGAAAGTAGTTGGTTTTTAAAGATAAAGTGAAAATTGTAAAGAGAAAAGACATTCCCTGATTTAGAACCTATCTGTTATCTAAAATAATTCTTCAATAATAAAATTAGTTCCATACTATCATGACTAATGTGTTATGGAAGTCTATTGTGACTCAATTTGAGTTTATTTAAAAACTGGATTAACCGATGCATTCTTCATCGAATACTTCACAGTGTCCCGATATCTCAATATCGTATTGTTTGTAAACATCTTGCATAGTAACTTAATATCCAGTTCATGTTTTCCTCTTCTAATGGGCCGATAAATTCTTCATCTTGAAAGGCGGTCGTTCTACTTATCAATGGAAACGTGTTATGAATGAAAACCCATATTTTTCAGACTGTTTATATTGAGTAGAATTTATTATTCGAGTATTACGTCTTCTATCATTTGTTTTCTTATATTTCCTGTCAGGAGTTTTGAAAATGTTGATGGTGATTTGGCGGTTGGTATTTCCCTTTTATTTTAACCGCCTAGATCAACATACATCGAATATGTTCAAAGATTTCGAGCGATTGAATTATTATAAGTAAAAATTTGCAATAATGAAGAAACTTCCAATATGCCTTGTGGAAATGAAACGTCATTGCGGAAAAACCTTCATACATTTTCATCGATATTTGATCATCTTATTCTGTCATATTTTTTTGAATAATCAGTGTTGAGTAAATTATCTTCTTAAAAAATTACTCCCCACTGAACTATTTTTCCTACTTTTTCTCCGTTCGGCAAGTTAGAAAATGTCGATAAATTTCCAGTATTCAATAATGCCAAAAAAGAAGCTGAGAAGCCATAGAAAACTTAAACTTCAGTCTGTTATGTTTCTGTTCTTCTTGTGACCTACATTTTTTCTGTAGATCCCAACATTTTTCTCGAAATTTCGTTATTTTCATTGAACTTTATATTTAGCCGACGCCAAAATGAAGTATGCTGTCTGCAATCCAGAACAAAAAAACTCACTCTTGGCAAATAATTGCTGTTGAGGAAAAGAGTAGAAATTATTTGTTAGAATTCTACATACACAGTTTGATATGCAGTAGTTTCTATCAGCGCGTTTATTTCTAAACTAAGTTGAAAATATGATATTCCAGACATATAAAAAAAAAGAAATATAATATATGATAACTTTCTCTATTGACTCCATAACTGACAATTATTTTAAAACAAAAAACCGCTTTATCTAGCTGGAATGGTGTAGAATAAGAAAAAAATTTGTATTATCAAAATGTAGCTACGTGCGATACAAAGTTGATTCGTTCTCGACCCTGTATATGATAGCTTCATGGGATATTCATTTTCAAAAAGATTTTTGGTTTGAAAGTAATATACATCAATATTCCAAATAAAGTTCATAAAAATTATCAGTTAACTAATTTAGCGATCCAATAATTTTTCTGAAAAGAATGTTGGTTCGGTA
>WOGR01011899.1:0-10393 GCA_015342045.1 Leptinotarsa lineolata | reverse complement strand
CCACAGTCCGTCGCGTATTTCTGATATGTACCGCTCTTGGTGGGATCAAATGAACACTTCCCGTGAAAGTATCTATAGAAGAGAGATGTTCCAGACTATCAAGGTTGCAAGTGATATTCGCGTCTCCAATCAGGCGGATGGCTCTTTTCTGAATGGAATCCAGCAGCTTCAGGGTATGCTTAGGGGCGGAGCTCCATATATGAGAACAATAATACTCCAAAGAAGGTCTGATCTGAGCTTTATAAAGCATCAAAAGTTGCTGAGGTGTGTACAGTTTTCTGGTTCGGAACATTGTTCCAAGCTTTTGAGAAGCAGCCTTTTCAATTCCAGCTACATGATTCTGCCAAGACATATTGGTGTCAAGTTTAACCTCCAACAAACTTAGCGAAGCAGAAAGCGGAATTTTCTACTTTTACTAGTTTTCTTCTTCTAGTTCTACATACGAAGAATATTGATTATTTTTGAGACATCTCTGATAGTAACCTTACCTGACTCTGATAAGGTATTTTGGAAGAGAAACGTGGAAAAAGTAAAGTCTGTCATGATACATGTTTGAATTTATTATAATAGTGGATACTAAAATTGAATAAGCTAGATTGGAAGCATCAGTCTAGTGGCATTCGTTGTCTAAAACATCGGATATACAACGAGTGTTTTTTGAAAGGAGTTTAAATAGCTCTTCTAGCCCGACCAACGTACTTCTTTCATTTGTTTTGTCTTAACAAGAGGTGCCTGTTAATTGTTGAGATGGACATGAAGTTTTGTAAGCTATTCTCATGTTTATTTCGTTTATTCGATGCAACTCATCGTATTTAGGTTCACATGGAACATCTATAAACTTTAACTTATCATCTTTGAAAAACAAACTTTCAAGAATTTGAGAAGACACAGTCCTGAAGGTTTCATGATTAATTTATTGACTATATTGAATCTACTGCTTTCAGCTATCTTTCTTGCATGTGAAAATGTCAACACCGTGTGGCATGCAAATGACATGTTAGATGAGAAGCTTGGCCGGTAGAATAATGACTTATTTTTGAAAATAAATATACATTTTTTTCGTTCATATACTATCATGAAGCTTTTTTATTCAAGGATTTATTATTATTTGTTTCTAATTATAGTGGCGGTTCTAGTAATGACTTATAAATGAAAAAATAGTCTTCTGTAGCTACTTTTTTGCAACTCAGCTAATGGGAAACTTTTATTTTGTATTATCCTCATAAGAATTATGGAGAGTCATAATACTTTGAATTTATTTTAACCTATAAGTGATAGAATTTCGTGTCGTTCTTTGAAAAGACAAACTGCCTCTTGAAGTTGATGAAATTAATTGAAAAATACTTAACTATTCAATTGAAATAATAAATGATGACAAATTCAACGATTAAAGCTTCAGTTTTCTCGTTGTATTCGACAAGGATCGGTGCGTTAGGTTTTACAGAAATATATATATGAGTATGAACAGAAACTACAAATTCTGATCTTATTTGCAAAGGTTAGTTGGATTCAAGCATGACTAACTGCCAATCGATTCTCTTTATCCGTTCTTTCGCCGTATTCCAAAGTTGTTTTCAAACACGTTCTATGGATAATGGAAGCCGACTGATGTGGCGACAATTCAGATATTGGCAAACCCACTAGTCTCGAGAGACGAGATTCGAATGCCGGTAGAATAACAGGCGACACAAGTCTCGTCAACTGTTATGCACATAGTTGGCACGTAACTAATTTAAAAAATGTTTCTGTAGGATATAGTGAACCTAATCCGGTAAATGACATCTATAAACTATATCCATCCAACAAAGTAACCCAAGCAAGGATCAAAGCATGATCACGCACACTTGTATCTATTGGGTAAAATAAACAAGCCTCCTTACGCTGGCCAATCAGATTTAATTGCAATCGGCTGGTGGAATTCGTGTTAGTGTCGGAGTGGTCAGTTACGTTTTAACTTCTGTGTTGGTGTACATTTACGGTATTTAAAAGTTTGAAATTTTCAAAATGTCAAGTACTGATACGGCTGAAGATTCTACTAATTTGTGTCCCTACACTCCACGTATACCCAGCCGCATATTATTAAAAAAGTAATACAATTTCGGACGTTCCTTAGTGCGACTCTGTACAAGCAGCCTTGTCTGGGAGATCACGTGCACTATGCATGATAATGTTTTGGAGCACTCCAGTGCTTAGATGGACAGTCTGTTCATCAAATAGATGGAGTTGTGAAAGGGTGTGATCTGTCGTGATTTTTCACAGGTCCAATATTATTATTTGTTGGATTTTAGCTCTCGATCGTTTTCACACAGTGAATCATATTCTAGCTGTCCTTGTCGGTCCGGTCAACTCATATTTTCACTTTTGTGGCGTCGTGTTGTTCATTTTTGATGTTATTCATTTTTTCTTTGTCAAAAATGAATAAACAAATAGTGATGCGACAATTTTTGTTTACACTTGAACTTTATGCAAAATTGTTCTGCATATGTAAATCTGGGCGTTATTTTTATAGACACGCAAAGTGCATGTCATCACTCCATCTGATCGGCGATAGGACTAAACAGCGCCTCTGCTATCTTGAGTTTTTCGCAGCTACGTATATTTTATACGATGTGTCATTTGACACTAGATGGAACGTGTGTTTGGATCTAGGAAATTTTTAAATAAAGAATTTTTCATTTCGAAAAGTAATAGGTAGATGAAGGATTTCTTATATGGCTTGTTCATGGACCAAATCAGCTACCACATTGAAAAGTAATGGAAGCGTTGATACACCAAACTTTCCTTTACTATAATGATAGATCTCTGGATTGGAACTTCAAGGATTTTCAAAATAAAATATTTTTATATAATTTGCCTGTGCTGGCTGGTATTGTAGTCAAAATTAATTATGAATAAATATTTTTTTCAGTGTTGAATGTAAAAAAAGTAACACCAAAGAGGAATTAATATATTATACAAATTTTCTCAGTCACTTGAAATTTCCGGAAAATTTTCTTTAAAAAAAAATTTATCATTGCGTCTTTTCCAATTACACTTTGTGTAATTTGCAATGTGTACTTCACTTTTTCAACAATAGTGTATGTACTTTAAAGAACAGAATCGTGACCATCTCAGATGAAGTTGGTTTTTTTTATACTTGTGGTTTCAGAAGAGCAAATCATTATAAATTATACATTCATGAAATCAGAATGAAAAGCACTATTTTTCTGTATAAAAAAAAAACAATATGGCGCCTATAATAAAAGAGTTGATAATGATTGTCAGAATACAAAACTTCGGATAGTAAATCTGAACATGAAAACATGTAGCTGAAAAAAAAGTATTTTTGATTTTGAGCTATGTTGTCAAATAACCCTAGAAAAAAATAAAAACGAAAATTCCGATTTTCAGTTTTTTCCGGATATTTTCGGAAATACTCGGAATTTTTCAAGTTTCAAAACAGTATTTTGTCAAGCACAAAAAAACGTAACTTTGTCCCAATTTAAGCTTCGAAGTATCTCCTGTGGTTTAAGAGATCCCAATGGTGGGGGTCGAATTTGAATTACCCTGTATACTGTTATTGACAATCCTAACAAAAAGGATTCTAGATACACAGCAGCGAATCAGTACACATGCGATGGAACACATAAGTACTTTTATATTTTCTTAACAAGTAGAAAATTAAAACAAAACAGTTAACGTTTGCATTCAATCCAAGAGAGATAGCTTTGCAAACGTAAGTCGTAAGATATAATTCGGCAATTAATGACGTATTACTATCGTTTGGAAGTTCAATATTTGTATTGCAAATAAGAGTTGAAGTCTTTTATACTACCCAAATAGTTGTTTCCACAAGTAACAAACGGCGGGCATTTCATAGTAACGCCATTTTATATAACGTTTCGAAAAAACACTATTGTGTTTTTTCAATACGTTAGTTATGGATTTTCATCCAGTATCAGCCATTCCATCATATGCCATTTTATATTATATTTGAATCCCAGATTGTGAATAATAACTCTGTTCAATGATTCGCATACCAGTTGTCAAATATCGAAATTGCAATAAGGAATACAACAAAATATAATGAATTTGCAAAATAATTATTAAAATGTTGACGAATTTTATGAAATTGAGCCCAAATCTCTATATTGGTTTTGTTTAGTGAATTTTGAAAATAAACGCAATTCTTCATCGAAATGTTAGCTTGTTTGGAGCAGTTAAGTAACCTTATTTCGTTTTCATTACTTTGTCAACTTATTTCAGATGCACAATTTGATGACGTATGTAGCATGTATAAAGGTCTATCGACCTTAGTGTATATATAATTGAATTAAAAATAGGCAAAACAAATCATTTATTGCAAATCTATTAAGAAAATAACTCTTTCAATGCAATATTTCAATTCAACCTAAATCTATTGCATGACCTAACCTAGCACACGCGGTAGTGTAAGTGCAAGTGAAGAAAATGAATCATGTATTGCTCATTTATCAAGAATGTATTGGTAATGGTATTGCAGCTAAAACTTAAAGAACAAGATAAACCATTTTTATTCAAAGAAAGTTGATTTATTCAAAGATAATTCCAAACTAGTGGTATCGATTAAAAAAATACTGTAACTGTAAAATACGGCGAAACTCCGCCGCGTATCGTAGAATGCAGTGATCGTTTGCTCTATGACCTAATATTTTCATGTAACGCATTTGCAGTCTCTAATCTCTAAAGACTTCGCTGGGGCAGCACCACACCCTGGGACAACTAACCGGCTCCCGTCATAGGCCAAGTCCGTCGCTAAGGCCGGCCTGCCGATCGATCAGTCATAGAAAGAACCTCACATAGCTTGCCCCATAGAAATAAAGGCTTACGTCGACCTACAGTGGCGTAGAGCGAATATGGCAAGCAACAGGTGCCTCATTAAGTTCCTGCAAGGGCCCCAGAAAACGACCGCAATAACATCGCTCGGCATCACTTCAGTTCGACAGATACAATAGAAGGGGGTCGTCTCCCGCATAAGTGGAGCAACAACGAAGGGCAAATCGGGTTCAATGAGCAAGCAGAAGGTTGTTCAGTCTGTGTCGGAATTGTCTCTTTTGTCGCAACGCTTTATTGCAGGGGAGGCTATTGAAATCGGGAAAATCATATTCGGCGGTTTGCTGAAGTGGAATTGTACGGTTTTCCGTACGCCTTTGTTATTATCATTCGTCGTTTGTTCTAATGAATAGAGTTTGGGATGAGAGGAAACTACTCTTAGAGATTTTATAATGTTTTCTTAAATTTGCTTAATTGTGGAACAATAAGTAACTTCATCATCCACATTCAACGTCTGTAGGAAATATTAGAATTGAGACTAACGATAAAACAAAATAAAGTCCTGTCAGCTGACTTTAATTGTGATTTCTTGTACTTCTCGTTTTCAAACGTATTTCAATTTTTTTCATTTCATCAATTTACCACGTCTATAACAATCACAAGGAAAAACACTACTTTTACGAATTCACAATAAAAGAACATACTCTAAAACAATAAACCTGAATATGTTTCACACTAGCGAGCTGCCCCGGCTACGCATGGGTGCAATGCTGATGATACTATATAGAAATTCACCCACCGAAAATTCAAGGGCATGGAGAAACAGTTATGAAAAGATAATTTTCTTTTATGGTAGCCCCTTTTTCCCCCGCGGCTCGCTCCCCAGTTGAAATATTTGAAAATCCTTTTTTTAATGGACATTTACAATATGAAACGAACTTACCCACAAAACTTCAGTCTCCGAAAATATACCGGTGTGGAGAAACGGTGATGAAAAGGTAACTTTATTTTATGAACGCCCCTTTTTTCCATGCGGCTGGCGCCCCAGTTGGAATATTTAAAAATTCTTTCTTATTGCACATTTACAACAGAAAATGAACCTACATTCAAAATTTCAGCCTCCGAAAATATAGCGGTACGGAGAAAGAGTGATAAAAAGGTAATTTTCATATGTAAACGCGTCCCTTTTAACCCCACGGGGGCGCCTCAATTGGAATATTTGAAAATCCTTTCTTAATGCGCCTGTAAGACCTAAGAAGCACCTATACACCAGAGACTTACCAGTACGGAAAAACAGATGAGTGTTAAGTAACTTTCGCATTTGTAAATATAATAGATTCAACTGTATGGATCATCTGTTTATCGTTAGATGTCGCCATTTGTTGAACACACCGCACAACGGTAAAGCTTGTCGCACACTTGTCCAGCTACAACCATCATACTGCTGTTTGTTCGATTTCAAAGAAATTTCAGTTGACATCGAGCGGTGACAGAAACATGTCTATCACTAGGAGTTCTGACGAAAAAGACGTCATTATACTGGCCGCATTATTGAATGATGAAGAAAATATTCACAAAAAAAAGGACGTGGGTCGATCCCATTTATCAAAAGAGGGCAAATCTGGGAGAGTTTCATCATCTTTTCAACGACCTGAAAGAAGACGGAGAAATTTTTCCAGTATTTCAGAATGACTCCAGGCAAATTCATAGAGTTGCTTATATTTTTGGACCAAACAAATCAATTTTCCCTCGTCCATTCTCATAGTTACTGTCTGAAACTGCGCTGTCAACTGATGGAATAGCAAAACAGAGAGACAGAAACTTCCCAGACACGCTTGGATAAGTTAATGCTGGTAAGCGCTGGCCGGCGACGCGCTCACTTGGCCAGTCCGTCAAAGCACGTACTGTTATTTGCCGGACAGGATTGGACAGCTGGAATCCTATCCAGCGGCGGACGCTCTTGGCTGTGCCGTGCCGGGCTAGTGGGCGGTTGTGAATTCATTTTCATTGTTACAATCCTATTCGTATTTTGACGGGACGGTCTGTGCTGTGCCGAACAAGTAGGCGACAAGCTTAAATATTTGTCTCTATATACATCACTCACAGTGATGTATTTTTGATGACTAACCAGCATCAGTAAAATATCTAGGATTATTTATGCTAAAGAGTTGACAATAACAAGATAAAATTAACGTTTGAGTTCTTCCACCATATTTCAAACATATCTTCATTATATTTCATTTCCATTCGACGGGGATCAGTGGTATCTTGTAAATCCTCTCGTTTCTAATATCTAAAGAATTAATTGAATGATTAGCAATGAAAAAAAAGTTTGTTTTTCTCTTGGAGGAGTAATCTGCTTGCAAAAGCTATTTCTAAACAATAAAAAATAAATGCGTGTATACCAGTTTGGCAAACATACTTTTTTGGAATATGATGATCAGTCTCTATATAGGTTCATTTGTATTTTGTGAACATTTTTGGAAATTTTGTGTTGTCTAATGATTGTTCATTCAGCCTTCCACTACAGAACTGGGTTTTCAACCCCTATACTCTTCCAAAACGCTAGTCGTCACACCTGCTCAACAACAAAGCAGCGATTGGCAAATAGAATGTTGGACGTGAATTGTTCGACCAGGTAACCCCAGTGAACGGGAGCTTTTTTAAGACTTCATTACAGAAATACTATTGGCAGTGTAGTGTGTATCCCGGCGCATGGAAAATTGACATTTTATAAGCTATTGGATTATTTTTCATTTAGCCTTATATAGGTAATAATACTGTACTCTGGTGTTGCTGCTCCTCATTTTCTTCAAGTTTCGTTGGTCATATTCTCCAACAAAATCATATAATTTTATTAATTAGAAATAGAATTTAGTCAAATATTGTGAATATTTCTAGAACAGGGTCAAACCAGTTCAGGTCCATAACGAAACAAAATAGTTCACTCATCTGTGAGGCATCTAATGATTTTTTGTAATTTAAATTTGTTTTTCACAATTTTGTTCTCATCAAACAAGTAAAAGGGTTTACACTCAGAAATTGAGTTCTTCAAAAGCATTCCGTTTTGACCAAAAATAGAAGAGAAATGTTACAAAAAACTGTGGAAATTTCATATATGCCCTTTATTTCAATTGCTAGTTTGAATATATAGGCTATATTGAGTTTTGGTTTTGTTTATGAAATAATAAAGGCGATATCATTATTATGTGTTTGAAGTTGGTAGACATAGACCGATTTGTAATGTAACAAGGACATTCACATCTGTACTAAAACAAACGTTTCAGTACATCTCAAAGATGCTCCTAAACGGCCGGTTTTGTTTGAATTTCTGCAGGTGTGAATATCAAATTGCTATAAGTAAGCATTTCATTTCAAAAGACTTCAATCAGGATGAAATTACACAAGATACCAAGTGTGACCAGTGAGTGTACATAGTTTTTATTTCAAGTGCCACGTGACAAGTGCACATATGTAAAACTCATCTCAATTTTTAAATTGTTTTTAGAAGAGTAATTGCTTTTTTTTAGGTTTTGCATATATTTTCAAACTAATCTCCTCAGCTGACCTTGTTATAAAATTATATTTCAATTACGTATGTGGTAAAGTATAATCGATAACCTATTCATTATTCACCTAATATCAAAGTCTATTAGCTCACTTCAATTACTAATCTTGTTAGCAATTACCGTTATTTTAATTGATTTTGAACTAATTACCTGCTGAATGCATTTCACTACATTATCATGAAGTGATTTTCTGGCTTCAAATCATATTGTGTAAATTTGCACTATTGAAACATTTTATTTCTGATGTACCCCTTTTACTGAGGTATTAAAACAAAACCTGAGCTTTTGACATTTAAATAAAGTCATCAGTTTGGAGGGCAAACAAAAATAATAATGTGTTTGTTCAATCGGATGAGAATAGTTTATATTCTCGATTATACTGACTTCGCTGATTCAGTACCTATATATTTCCATTGGTATTACATAACACGATTATTTAAACAATTTTATAATCGCGTATTTCTAATGTTTAATAATTTTAAATATATTTTATGACGGGCATTCATGGAAAGTTTGAACAGGTTCTCTTCATAGGATTTTTCAATTGTCCATTTAATTATTGTCAACCAAACGGTTCTAATACTTGAACATGTCATCCGATTTTAAAGACAAAACGTGGTTTTATTTCGAAAATATATCAAATTTTCAGCAGATGTTCGAAGAATCTAAGTGATCGTTACGAAATAACAGGGAGTACAAACCACATATGTATAAATCTTGTTCTGGTTTCTAGATCTTATTTTTTGGTAGCTTTCTCTGAATTACTTGAGTGCTTTTTTCATGGAAACATTCGTATATAGACCTTCTGCGATAAAACTAAAGGGTTGGATATTCGAAAAAGTGTCTTTACGAAGATGTAGGTTGCAAAATTTGTAGGATCGATGACCGAATTGAGACGAACATCCTTCTTTGAATCATCGGTAATGTTTATACAAAAATATTTTTGCTACAAACCTGGGATCCAGTTATAAGACCGCAAAGTGTCTAAGAATCTTGTAGAATATTTGTTATTTATAATTAATCTAGAAATCTCGTCTTCATTGTAGAATATTCCAAATGTTCGTAAATTTTCCAAATCTAGTCCAAATCAAGAAGTTTGGAAATATTACATTCGAAAGAGATATTTTTCAATAGGAGCCAGTTATAACAGTTTTGAATGTTTCAAAAAGTTATTTGGGTATTTTTGTCAGTCGTGAAGTCCAGGCGTTTTGCATCATTTTAATGAAGTAGTTAACCGTTTCCACTTATTTTTAAACTTATTTTTTAAACCGAGAGTTATACTGGGTATTCCAAATTCGTCTCTTAACATTGCGATCTCGAATACTACAAGAGATATGGAGACAGTTGAGCTGTGTAATGTTTTTTAATTATAGGAGATAAACATACATTTTCTTTCAGAATAAATTACATAGTCGATGCCTAAACTCAAAAAAAAATTAATTACATAAAATTTTCTGAGTGAATATTCTACGAAAACTAATGAAACGCTCAAAATTTTATTAACGATTTCTATTTGTGTTATTGATGACTTGTTATTTTGTGGAAATTCATGATCACTTTAATAATATGAATGAAATCACTTTTTGTCTGATTTCCACTACGTTTATTTATTCTTACGACCGGTTTCGGGGTTCAGCCCATTATCTAGTAAAACTAACTAACTTTAGTTTTACTAACTAACTTTAGTTTTACTTGATACGACCGAAACCGGTCGTAAGAATAAATAAACGCAGTGGAAATTAGACAAAAAAGTGTTTCCACTCATCTTATTAAATCGATTTCTATTTCATCACGAGTAGATGCCTAAGGCTTAAAATAAATCATAACTGTATCTCCTGATTCATAATTTCTCTCTACTTGCTCTTCTGTTCGGCTTTTGTTTCCTGGTCCTCCACACCGATAAATATTTTTTTATACCGTTTATCAATTTTGCCATCGGTTGTAACGTTACCTTACTCTTTTTGAATTCAGAGCAAGATAACGATACAGGTGCCACGACTAGCAGCTGGTGTTGCGGAGGCAAGAGCGTGGTC
>WOGR01011898.1:0-10394 GCA_015342045.1 Leptinotarsa lineolata | reverse complement strand
AACTGGTGGACCGACCTGAGAAAGACACTGGACAAAGTCCGGAATAGAGCTAATGTCCTAAAGGCGCTGAGAGGCCAGCTAGGTAAATGCAACAGTAAGACTCTTTTACACACTTACGAAACATTCATCAGACCAATAGTGGACCACAAAGCCACAATCTATCGCACCTTCTCCCCAAATCGAATCCTTCGCATATTGAGAACCGAGAGAAGAATCCTAAGAAATATCCACAACCTCCCATATAGATAACCCTCCCAAGAACTATACAATCTAATAGATATTACACTAATCAATTTGAGATTTCAGGAACTCCAAGGCAGATATGCTGCTAGAACAATGAGAAGCCAGAACACCGCAGCCATCGACACCCTGATGACTCCTTGGAGAACCCGCGGAGGCGCTAAAAAAATACACAAGAAAAAGTTACTCAAGAACGAAAACACCCCTCCCCGATTCACCACACTCTCATCACACATCTAACATCTACCATCACCACAAACCAGAAACGCCCAAACAACACAATAATATTGACGACCACAGCCATGAACTGGGATACCAACAAAATCAAGAACCAAGAAAAAAGAAAATGAAACAAACTGAACCATAACCCTGAAGAGGCACGAGCCTACAACAGGGCCCCTATTATATATTATATTATGACTGTGCTATTTACTAATAATTCAACCTTTTTAACAAATACAAACGTACCAACTCAGTATAAAATACTTTGTTTTACTTTTACTTCAGAGAGAGTGGTATATAACCTCAAATTTGCTTCCTGTTTTAATTGTAATCTGAACTCTAACTAAACAACCCACATCAGGAACCCAACAATATTCAATCTCTTTGCAAATAAGAAGTGAACTTATCACTATGTAGGCCACTACCCTCAGCCTCGAATGCTGAGGGATGATTTCCCCCGAAATCGTCTCGACGGGCTCTTGTGACCGATTCCCTTCATGGCTTTCGTAAGACTTCTTAAGCCCTGATCCCCCCGCCTTTTCAAATATCCCTGAGCCTAGCAACGCTGGCCACAAAAACCTTATCTCTGCGTTTTTAACTTTCCTAAGTGTATGATCATCGGCAGGATGCAATACATACATTTGTTTAGTCTAGTCCAACTCAAAGTTGACCACAACGACGTCGAAAAGTCCGACAGTCCTGAAGTATTTCAAATTCTTCTTTAGCTGGGAAAATGTAGCATACAATAGCATCACGAGATTCCTATCCAAATATATCATGTGCACAGACAGACAACAGACTTTTTCAACAAAATTATGTTCTCGAAAGTAAACACGATTGAGAGAAAAAATTTAGGTGTCGCTCCGGAAAATGGTAATTTTTCGGCATTTTATCGATTTTTTTTTAATTCAGTGACAAAAATGTCCATGGGACTATTTTGTCCATTTGAGAAATCATACAAAATTTTCAGTAGCATCAATAATATAGTGAAAAGTAAACACAGAAAAGTCTCATATCATTTAAAATTTCAAAGCCTGCAGATATCAATATATTCCATAGACCCAATGAATCATATGAGAATTATTCTAACACTCGTTCCATGATTGTAATACTCTTGATTAGACAATATATGGAATGTATTAGCTTGTGTATGGAATTAAAAAAAATTCTTATCAAGTTCTATTGGCAACATTCTGCTTTCAGCGGTGCCATGGCTGTATTTCGCTGGAAAATGCACAGGCTTCGGTTGAATCAAATGAATCCCGTCTTTGCCCAAGTCGATACGGACGGATGTAATGTCCGTATCGTACATTTGTGCTCTCCGGAAAGAGAATCATATAATTTCTGTAATATGATCGATAGCACCATTTACTGGACCCTTAGACACATCGACATCGTATCGCAACATCACCTTGGCCCCACGAATATTTTTAACTCTTCAGGCAACCCTCCAGTGGTGTTTGTATCAGATGGATTTAAAGAGGATTTCTATTCGATGTTGCATATCTAAATAGCATATCAATCCTTTCATCATTTGAATACATCTTTGATATGTTCATAAACGTCTGACAGTTCTCAACATATATCAACAGCGCATTCATTTTTCCTGCCATAGAAACCAAGCAAAGCCTACGCGTTTGAGATGGTAAATGAATTGAGATGCTATTTGATCATACCAAATTGTACAACAATCGAATTTTGACCAAAAACTGTCATTTTCGTTCCTTCCAGGATTATGAATTATAAAAATATTACGAATTATAATTGATTAGGGAGAAATGAGCTTCGAAAAAAGGATTACGGCAATACAAAAATTTACAAAACGAAACAGTATGAATTTTCATTGTGTTAGGGCACCTACCTGTCGAATTTATTGGGTTGCTTGAATTGAATCTTGAAAAAATCGAATCAATTTACGAAAGAAGTAACGACAGGACCTTAATTTGAAATTGTTGTCACTGATGACGGTAGTAATTTCAAACGAAACGCTATAAAAATATCAAATGTGATATACCTTTGGATTGTGAATTTATCGCTTTATCAATATCTATAATGAAAGAGACAGGCCGTATTTAGAATATTTATTATTACATTGTTTTGGAAAACTCCGAATACAATAACATTTTATTTCTCATTTTTTTTAACTCTCCGAAATAACAATTCCATTCTTAAAAAAACAAAAACAGCATTTTTGATTTTCCTGTATAACTCGAGAAGAGCGGGAATCTCCGTAAATTTTATTCGACCATTGTATTGTTTCCAATGACAATTACCTTTTTTTCCATTTAATCGTCTTCGTATCTGTTACGGTTTAGAATATAGCAATGTTACCACATGAGTAAAGAAACGGCTTGTATAGACTTGGACTGTTCATGACAAAAAATAAGCGTTATGGTGGCCCAGTGACCTAGGTGGCTTTTTGCAGACTGAAGCCTATTATTATTTTCTCACTATGAAGCTCGGATTCAACAAGTGCCTTCATCAGTCACGTTTTGACTGATGAAGGCATGAAGGTATGAACTTATGATGAAATAACGGCTTTCGAACGTCTTCAGGTTGCGCTTTCCCCCAAATAATGTTGTTTATTCATTCAATAATTGAACAAAAACTTGGCCTCATCGCTAAAACAGTAGATATTTTGTCTACAGGATCCCAACAAAAGATATATTTTATGCTTTCAAAACGAAGATCCGAACCCAAAATGATGCTGTTGTTCTTGGCATACATCTGTTCGAAATACCCATATTTTTCTATATATTTTTGCTACCGCGCTATATATTTTTCACTGGATCTGGTTCATCTGATGGTGATTTTTTTCAATTTCTATGTTCTCTACAACTAAATTGGAGAGTACGCATGCCTTCACGTCATCATTTTATTATGAAACTATCAGTCATTATGTTTTCTACAATCTTCTTCTTCAAATAACTTTGTCTGCTCGAAAAAATGTTTGATATAATTGGATTCGATGGATTTTTTCGATAATTGATTGAACTCTATATCAAAATTCACTAACATGGTTTATTCTCATTTTCACTAGGATTTCCATGTGCTCCACTTCAACTTCGGAAGGAATCATCTGGTTGATATTTATTGGACAAATTTTCGTAATTCGTAGGTAACCTTTTCGAATGAAAGGATTTTATACCGTTCTTTATTCCGAAGAAAAAATGGAAAGTATCTCCGTACACGTCAGTGAGAGACAAAAAATGAATATCTCCAAAGTATAATCAACGAAAGTTGATGAGAGATTAGTTAAAATTATTCAGTTCAATTTAATGAGCCATTTTTCTTTAAAGCTGCAGTCCTAATGATTATAATACACCCTTTATTTCAAATGGCTTCTTCCCCATCCTAGGATCTGTATTAGGGTTGGGGTTGCTTTAGATATACGAATCCAAGTAATTGTAAGTAGGTTATGTTAGGTTAGGTCAAAAGTGAGTGGATCTATATTCAACCCTCCACCGCAACTCGCAAGAGTTTTTTGTAGCTCACACCTATTCAAACTCGACCAAATAAACCCAGCTTCTTGATGAATCCGATCAGTTGAGTATTCTTTCACGTCACATGGTGAGAGTGTGGTTCTACCAAATTCTGACAACCTGATTAGGTCCACGGCGGGGCAGATACGAAGTATATGCTCTGCTGTTTCATCATATTCCAAACAGAGGCGACACACACTATCTACCGACAGTCCAAGTCTCTGCATATGATGATTCAGATGACAGTGACCTGTAAGGAGACCTGTTAAACGTCGTAGTTCATCTCTACTTAGGTTCAACAACTGTTTGGTTTAAAGCTTTGAACGATGAATGGACGCCTTGAAGTGAGCCAATCCTGGAAGATTTTTCCAGAAGTCTTCAAAACTTCTTGCCTTCCAGGAGTTCAATATTTGTTTGGCAAAGCCTAAAGCAATGCCATTAACAAATTCTGGTCCGATGAAGCTATATGCAGCACTCTCTTTTGCAAGGGAGTCAGCAGCCTCGTTGCCTTCCAGGCCTATGTGGCCAGGAATCCAGACCAGAGACAATTTGTTGAGTTTTCCTTCCAACGCCGCTAGACGGTCCGAGAAAATTTTTATTAATTTGTGTGTGAGATTTGATATTACCAATCTCTCCGCACACAATTCAATAGCAAAGATTTTCGCTTGGAATACAGTCGCATAGGTAGGTTGATATCTCTGTCCTGGGTCTGCAATTGAAAACACCTGCACCAGAGGCTGGAGGTGTTTTTGATCCATCTGTGAACCAACAAGTATCTCCTCTTAATATTTCTATATAATACTCGGAATGAGTACTGTATAAGGTAGTTCGTAGTTGACAGTTGGAAGCATAAAGTCAGAGGTCATTCCCAGAATGCTGTGACTTCTAGTGTCAGCCAGCAGTCTAGAGTACTCTGCATTCGACTGTTTTGTGCAATTGAAAAAATAGTTAGTATTCGAAACATCAATATGGAATATGAAAATTGTAAATAATTTTTTGAATATAGTGCCATGTCAAATTGGTCTGAATTGAACTGAAATTGTTCTTACTATGAATTCCTGTTGAATGATATCACTGAACTCTAAACAATCATTCAGTCTGAAGACGACAAATGGTCGAACATGATGAACAAGCTGGTGATATGGAAAAATAAAACTACAATGTCTGTAAATAATTTACTAAACATCATAACCGATATCAAAGCTCATTACAAAACTATAACTTATTAGCCTCGCTACTAACTCATTAGTCCATGATCACAAAATTTATTCCACAGTACATCACTCACAAGTATTTATCTTCTTGACCACCTTGCAAACGTCACAGTGAACCTCACAGCAATACTTGAACGTACAGTTACAGTTAACTTTCACTTCCTCGTTGTGCGGCTTATGACCCCGCCCACAACAAAGAATTCCACAGCCCTCTTCTCCTTGAGAAGTTTCGTTACAAACTCTCCCTTTGGTTCCGAAAGATCCCAGCGCGCTGTTTGGTTCGCAGAAAGTGGGGGATTCTTCCGAGTAGACTAGGTCCACGCGACCTGGTGGCTTGATTGTTTCGCCTTCAGGCATGAAGCTCTGCCCGTCGTTGCCTGGTATGACCTTGGCTGCGCCGTCAAAGCGTTCTTTGAGCCGGTTGCCAATTTCTCTGAAAGTTGGCATTTTTCTGGTGCAGGTTTTCAGTGTGCAGGATCCAGACAGACCGTGGCACTTGCAGACTGTTCGCATGTGGTTTTTGATGGCCTGGAACAAAGAGAAAAAATGTTAGAGATATTGTCGAAATGACTAGCAGTTACTTAAAATGACAAATTATGACTATTCAAATAAATGTATTACAAATATTCAACTTGAATTGTACCAAACCGTCTGTGAATTTTGAAGACAGGTAATTTTTCCAACAAACCTCTGCCGATAAATATATTTTGATATTGATGAACATGTGGCAGTACATTCCAGTTTAAACAGGCTACCTTAAATATCATTCACGAAACTGTGAAAATATCGTGGAAAGTTTTTTTGTTTCTATCATTTTTTTCTATCATGGAAAATTCAGCCAGAGCAAATACAATACTTCAAATCTCAAAAAGCTAATGATACAATATGTGGGAATGTTTTTCTAAATGGTTCGATTCGTTAACCAGCTGACGAAAGTCAGCCCTCAGAAGTCGAAACTTGTGCGAGCAATGGATTAACGAGGCCTTACCTTCTAACGTGCGATTACCCAGCACGGTGGCCCGGCGGCGAATCGAACCCTGGTCTTCCGCTTGAAAGGCGGGTGTGCTAATCTCTACACTACCGTGTAGTCGATATATTACGATATGTTGACATGCTTTGACAATAATATTGACCTATCAGAAGTCTAAGGCATAAAAGTAAAGTTATCAAAAAATATTTCGCAAAAATTGTCAGATATTTGGACATAGCGCTTTCTACAATATACAAGCTACTCAATAGAAGACTGGCGTAAATAGCGTGAACAATATTGGTATACTTAGCGATTCAAAAATTATGGCAGAAGTAATACCAGAAATCTGATCTATGTAACAGTCCCCATTTCAATAGAATAGTATATAATGATATACTTTGTTCTGGTGATAGTTCAAAAATTCAGAAATTCTACCATCGAATGAAGTTCTCTAATGAAAGAAAGCTAAAATCAACGGGTATCTCTCATATATTTAAACATCAGAGAAGCAAAATATTGTAAAAGAAAAGACAACTATTTCAGAATATATTTGGACAAAATATATAGCATCAGATCATATCGATTTGAGCAGAGAAACAATTGATGATGTGAGAAAACTTGTGGGAGACAAACACAATAACAATGCTAAAACCATATAAGATAAAATTTTAGTCAGAGTTTATAAAGAAGATAGCTGAAGAGAATCAAGACCAACGAAAATATTGAATTACACATTTTTGTTTTTCACACCCAAGGAAAGAAATAAATGACTAGCGGATTAGGAGTTGAGGCCAAAAAAGCATACAAGAGTAATGTTCATTCAAGAAGTCCGTTTATTTCTATTAGTGATAATATTTATGTTTTCAGAGATATTCCGAATCAATATAAATGATGAAACCAGCAGGTAGGTTCTCATCGGAGACATCATTTGCACAAAGGTGCAGATCCGTATTCAATAGGTTTTGTTAAAATTTGTATATATAACTGTATATATAACTCTATCCTCATTCAAAAATTGAGTTATTATGGCATGAAAGGCACTGCTCTTGATCTAGTGGAGTCTTATCTTCAAAATAGGTATCAGTGCGTCGACGTCAACTATATCAAGTCAGATTTAAAGCAAATTTGTCATGGCGTTCATCAGGGGCCTGTCCTCGGCCCGTTATTGTTCATCATTCATATGAATGACTTATGTAGCTTTATTTCACTAACAAAATGTGTTTTGTTTACCGATGACACAACCCTCATATGCTCAGAAAAATCACATACCCGTTTACCTCAAATGATGGACAGAAAAAAAAACTTAGCAAACACTTAGTTCATAGCAAATAAGCTAAAATTGAACGATAAAAAATCCAGAACATTGTGATATCCTCAAACACCAGTGTTACTCTGGGAGACAGTGTTAAGTATTCATATCGATGATAGACTTAGTTGGTCCAGTCATATTGAAGCAACTACTCGTGAGCTGTCTAGTGTTTTATTTATTCTTAGACAGTTGAGAAATGCTGTAGGTTTGATGACACTGAAGATAGCATATCATTCACTATTCCACGCAGTCATTTCATATAGAGTCTTGATTTGGGTGCACAAACTCAATCACAATTTTCAGATGTTAAAAAAAAAAGCCATGAGAATTATGGCAAACGTAAGATATAGGGAACACTGTCGTCCGCTTTTTATTCGATCTAAAATCATGCCACTTCCTACATTACATATTCATGTTGTGTTGTTGGAGATTCACAAGAATAGTGAGATATTTTCAAAACACTTTCACAATCATGATTATTCAATAAGATCCGCTTTTTTATTGAATAATACAAGACATAGGTTAGCAATTATTCTCCATCCCTCAGTTGAATCTTTGGATTTCAGAAATTTCAAAAATAATATCAAGAGATATCTTCTCAACCACTGTTCCTACACAATCGAAGAATATGCTGCTGTAGCTGGTCAACTCATAGTTCTCGAAAAATGATTCATGTTGTAAAGCTGGGATAGAGCCTGATCTTATGTTTGCTGACCTCTTTATATTTTTATATTAATATGTTTATTTTATTACCATTCATGTGACACTGTGATCATTTTAAGGAAGTTTTGATATGCCAGTTTTATTTTATTTATAAAATTCATCACTTCAATCTAGAAACGTTGTTGCTCATTTGAAGTGCCTGATGTAGTACCTATAGTATATAGTATATATGACTTGCTATAAATGTATTTTGTACATAAAGTAGTCAAATAAATCACTTTCCATCCTCTGGATTTGGAATGGCCTAGGGAAATTGAAAATTTCCTATAAATTTTTATTTTCCTCCAGAACAGACACACCAGCTGATATAGATTAGTATATGATGACTCTCACCAGAATTTGATGAGGTTTTGAAATATCGTTAAACTTCAATACCAAATGGATATTTCAATCACTGGTCTGCATAGATCTACTTGCTGTTGATTCTTGAAAAGGTACGCATCTTGCTGTATTCATAATTTCTAGCCAAAATATCAATTTGGTATATTTCTGTGTTGAATTAAATTATGTTAGACCATTTGCATGAAGATTTGGTTAGTATTTGTATATATAACTTAGGATTTTAATTTGCCTACATTCACAAGTATGAATGAAATATCCTAGAAAATTTTATCCACGTTCAAAACAAGCACGGCAGCTAATACGAACTGATAGATAGATAATATTGATCTCAAAGTAGAAAAATTCAACTCTTTGATCTTAGATAACTTCAATGCTCATGCACCTATGAAAACAGTGCGCATTACTAAAAAAAATGCCGCTTGGCTGACCGATAATCTTTTGATGAAACTGAGAGACAAAGCTCTGTCGAAATATAGACGAAGTGGTTTGGCTTCTCACTGGGATTACTACAAACAGTTGAGGAATCTCACTAATAAAACAATAAAGCTTGAAAAGAAAGCATATCTAGGGTTTCAACTCCGTAACAAAAATAATATTTGGAAAAAACTCTCTGATCTTGGTTTAAGTAGCAGACATCCTAGAAAAACTATTCCCGATCATTTAAAGAATTCAAATGAAATCAATAAATTTTTTTGTGAAAATAATTCTCTCAATAGTCAACCAGATGACGATTTTCTCTCATTTCTCTCTGAAAATAAAATAAATACTCAAAATAATTTTCGATTTAGGAGAACATCCGAAAAAGAGATTTACGAATTCATGCTCTCAGTGAAAACTGATGCTGTTGGTCCCGATAGCATTAGCATTAAAATGCTACTTCATTCTAGTCCTTTTATATTACAGTTTATAGAACACATTTTCAACACCTGTATCGATTTTAGTGTATTCCCTACAACCTGGAAGCAATCTCACGTTCTCCCTCTTTGTAAAGTCAACGATCCCCAGAATTTCAGTGACCTCCGCCCTATATCCATTTTATGTGCCATATCTAAAATTCTAGAAAAAATCCTCAATAAACAAATCCGTGAATTTCTGGAGGAAAATAAAATATTACCATCGTCCCAATCAGGTTTTAGACCAGGCCATAGTTGCACGACTGCGCTTTTAAAAGTCGTAGATGATATTCACAAATCAATCGACAGCAATGAACTTTCTGTTCTTGTATTAATAGACTTTTCCAAAGCCTTCGATAGAATATGCCATCAGCTTTTAATTGCCTTATTAAAATATCTTGGATTTGCGAACTCTTCTGCCGGTCTAATTGATAACTACTTGAACAGCCGAACCCAATGTGTTATTCTGGATAATCAGCCTTCAGATTATCTTGGAGTTTTTGCAGGTGTCCCTCAAGGGTCTATCCTTGGCCCTGCATTATTCGTGATATATACGTCACAATTTCCCAGATGTCTCAAGTATACTAAAATTCACAGTTACGCAGATGACACTCAAATCTATATGCAATTTCCTGAAAGTTCACTGGCAATAGCTTGCCAACAAATCAACCAAGATCTGAATTCGTTATTAACCACCTCTAAAAAATACTGTCTAACAATCAATCCTTCTAAAACTGTTGCCATGCTATTCGGGAGGACAGCAATGAGAAAAAGATGTCAAAATCAAGTTTCGATTCGTCTTGATAATGTTAATCTTAGCTTGTCTGAGCGCACTAAAAATCTTGGTCTCACAATAGATCAGTCTCTCAGATTTTCACCTCATGTTTCACTAATCCTGAAGAGGGGATATTGCAGCTTGAAAACTATATATTCGAATAGGGAGATTCTCAATAGACAGTCCAAGAAATTGCTGTGTGATGCCTTGGTACTATCTCACGC
>WOGR01011897.1:0-10394 GCA_015342045.1 Leptinotarsa lineolata | reverse complement strand
TCACGAATTTAAATTATGAATACCATTGTTGGACTTCTTTGTCCCACTCATGAGAATATCACACCTCATTTGGCAGCTACTTGTCGGTGCTTGATGCGACGCGATACTTGAAGTTGACGAGGCAACGAGAAACGAACATAGTTGTGAACTTTGCATAATAATAATTTTGATTAATTTATCAACTGTGTGCAAAAGATAGAGAAATATTCTATGAGAAATTGTACTGTAACATTGTATTTGAGGTACGATTAAAAAAATTGAGTCAGTGATTTTTTTCCGAATAGGAAGAGTGACCCCAACTCAGCACAGCATATGTCATGTTTGAAAAAAATAACCATAATGAGCTGATATTACAGTTTCTCTAGATACAGTTTCACCAAGTGATCTATGTGATTTTCGAGAGCTCAGACGATAGTTGAATTATGTTTCTTTCCCATATTGGACCTTTCATCATTAATTATTTCAAGAAGATTCATCTCATAACTTCTTGGAATTTCTGGATGCAGAAGTTTAAGTGAAAAGTTGATATTTTGAGACTTGGTTAGTTATATAGTTATAAGTTTGTTTGCTAAAAACCATTCTTTTATCTAATCCTATCCCTCGGCCACAATTTATTGAATTGGTTTTGATGTGCGATATACTCGCAGATGAGTAGGGTCATCCGCAAATAGTATGAGTTTTGAGCCAGATACATTGACTTTCAAGCCATTTATGTAGATCAAAAAGAGTAGTGGCCCCAAAACTGAGCCCTGTGGAACTCCATGATGCAACTGCATACTATCTGAAGAGACATCATGATATAAAACATACTGAGAGCGTTCTTTTAGGTAGAACCTGAGAAAGGTTATACTATCAGGATGAAAGTTGTAAAACTTGAGATTTTTAGTCAATGTGTCAGTTGGGATACAATCAAAAGCCTTTGTCAGGTCAAATAGAGAAGCATATGTATCAAGTCCTTGCTCCCAGCTGCTCAATACAATGTCTGATAAATTAACCTCTCCTGAATATAAAAGCATTTAATCCTTCCAATTTCAAGAAGATTCCTTTGGCTGGGATTCAATCACTGTCATCGATGACATGATTAGATTGAACTCATTCAAAAAGTCGTGATTTTATGAATGAAATGAATTTTATCCAGATTTGTTACTGAAGTTGTTTAATTTTACGTTCATTTGAACTACATTGAAAGTCACATTTCAGAACAGGGTCATTGTGCATAATTGAATGGAATGCTTGAATCCACATTTTTCAATTGTTTTTCACCATTTGATAACAATGAGTGCAAGTCAAGCATATGCCACTCTTGAACTTGAGGATGAGAACTCAATTCCAATTGCGAGGAAAGCAAAAGGCAAGCAATTTGTAGTCAACCAAAAGTAAGTTTGTAATATCCAACAGAGGATCTGTACAAACTGGTATTGGAAACAAAATTATTGTAAAAGGATGCAATGTGCCCATTCAATGGTAATTTCTTCTAATTCTTAATTGATTGAAACATAGTGGAAACCCACTCAAGGAGCCCTGGATAATGCATTTTTGAGTTTTTCATTTTAAACTAGATTGTAAAAGCCAATCATCTCAATATTTATTGAAATATGTTGAATTCACGAAAAATATCCTTCTGAGCTCAAAATAATAATGAATATTTTCTGTCAATTATGTTATTTCATTGCCTTTCTTGTAAAGAAGATAGGTCGACTAGTAGGTCGCATAAGTATCAGATGGAAACTATAATAATGGTGGTTACAAATACACATTGGCTGTCAAAAGATCTTCTTCAAGGCAACATTATTTTTCAGGTAATCAAGTCCTGCAGAATAAATGGATGAATTGGTAATTTGAATAAAAAATATCAAAAACCCATCTCCAGTCCAGAGAAAATATTCCAAATAAACCAGAATGTTCCCAATTTCATTATACTCGTTGACTGATTGCATTCATCACTTTCCAGATTTTCTTCTCAGTATCTGTATTTAGTCTAAAGTGAACTCCTTTCAGTCGAATTTTCAGCAGAGTAGTGAATCTGAACATAACTCGACCCCATCAGATATCCGTCTTGATATACTATTCAGACTTTCATTGCAGATTTTTATGTTTTTTCGGTTTTTCTCTTCAGCTTCCCTCCCAGAACCTGTGTATTCGTTTGCATGAAATTATCCCAAATATTCGGAAAGGTTCCCAGAGTAAATTATTCCCGAGACAACTGGGACACGCCAGGAGATAGAAGTTTGTTGAAAGGGGCTGGAAGGGGAATTTCTAATCACTTCATTTCATCATACAACGTGTCTCACTTCAACACCGATGACTCCTGTATCCCTAAGGTCATATTCAAAGTCGTTTTTCTTCATTCAATATAAAAATTCGAATTATGAAAAACAAATTGGCATTGGTATTCTCCATGATACCCATAATCGAATTGCATATCTGTTTGTCTGTGCGACTCAACCATTCAGTACTTGACTCTTTTTAATCGGTTTATGGAAAAAAGTAATGTCAATTTGAAGAATCACGTCAAACTTTCCTTTAAAAAATGAAACTCTGAAAATACTGTTCAATTGATTTGTCCGAAACTTTGGTTGATTATATATGTATAGTTTATCAAACAATTCTCTATGCGATATTTGCGAAAATAGGTACATGAGAAATTATTGTAGTAAGAAAATCTGGAAGAAAAACTAGTTCATGCGAATGAAGTCGTAGGCATCATGTTCTCTATAATGATATCCATATCTGTAATAGAATACAGAATGTATCAACTAAGCTTATATCGCTCATTATTTTTTATCTTTGAAAACAGACTGGTATAAGTTGTTCTTCAAAAAAGTTTCACCTAAGTTAACAATAATTCGAAAAACCCAAGGTCTGATAGAATCAGATAATTGAATTTACCTAATCCTGAAACGTTGAGAAGTATGTGGAATATTTCATAACAATAAATGAAATACGAATTGTTTATATCCACCGATGTCAAATTCCATTTCAGTAAATATGCACCATTTGAATCTTCAGAAATATATTCAAATTATTAGACGACACTAGGGAAGGTAGAGAAAAGAGGTTCAGAAAAAAATTTTTTATCAGGAATCTATATTATAGTATACCGGGTGTAGATCGATTTAGGCTCGTTCCTGTGCATTGGATTGAACATTTTTTTGTAGCGTACTTTACAGATAATCATCTAATCTTCGGAATTCTGAATGGAACACCCTGTATATTCATACATTTTCTGATTCAGTAGTTCATTCAATATACGATTGTCCCATTTAACTGGAATGAGTTTTTTAGGCGTAGAAATACATCTAGGCGGCTTCGGCCATCGAAAAAATTTGCTCTGATCGTATTTTTTTCACAGACAAAACACAAGCACCACAAAAAAAATCCTTAAAAAGCTCTAAGAGCGGTGCCTGTGCGAAAGTAGCGATTCACATTGGATTTGACACCATTCACTAGACCCTTAGATACATCAACATTGTATCGCAACATCACCTTGGCCCCCACAAATAGTTTCAACTCTTTAGGCGACCCCCCCTCTTGTTTATATCAGATCGTATAATTTCATTTGAATTTATATTATCATTTTTTCTAGTACAATCATTAGACTATCTTGTGCAATTATTTTATTGATGGTTATATCGCGGGCACGAAAATGTTCTAGCACGGTTTTGTTATGATTGAAAACATGTTGATTAGTGGGATAGATTCATAAGGCTTTTTTAATCGCGATTGAAGTTCTTTTACAATACAAATAAATATGGGCTCTTACAATCTACTACACCATTTATTGTCTTCTTTTAGAGTCGGGAAGTAGGTATTTGAAGGTAAAAGCTTGATTTAGTTTTTTTCTAGAAATATATTTTCTTTATTGAGGCCAACCCTGGATGTGGCATCTATTTGATGGTAGGCCTACCAACTGCCTATCATAAACGAATGCGTATACAAAATTTCGTGTCCCTGCTATTTACCGCTGAGGAGATCTCTCGTACGAAGCCGATCCTGGCAGCAGCATCAGGTCACGTTTATATGATTAACATACATTGTCATCAGTTCTAGATCAGCATGCAAAATTTCAGCTCAATCGGATACCGAGAAGTGGGTCAAATTAAACTTGCAAGATTTGTTAACATACATACAAGTTAAGTTAAATGAAAACTTTTAATTAATAAAAAAAGGATTCCATATAGTTCTCAGTTACCTCAGTCTTTCAATATTATTACAATAACTATTGAAGGATCTGACAATTCTGCATAAAAAGAGTTTTTATCTGGATTGGTTTTTCTGAATAGGGTAGCAAAGATATCATACTTTCGCAAGTATCTGCAAGGTGTATTCAATGAAATATTTGTTGTCAACTTTGGACAATCGACACGAATATTAAATATTTCGTACATGTAATCTAATATTTTTGCTACTATCTGTAAGAGATAACAGAAAATGTTCTTGGAAAACTGGACGAAGATTTTCATTGATTGTAGAAATGACTGTTTTACGGGCTAGTAGGTTGACGAATTTATTTTGAACACTTTCGTATATTTCAAAGTATACCAGAGATTTTGCGTTTCTGAAATGTCTTGTATTTCTGATGATAAATCCCAAGAAACTATTACACATATTAACGGTTTTCTCTAGGTGACATTTGAAATCCATTATTACTCCTAAATCGCGCACCTCATTTACCGTTTTAATTGTATGATTTTCTATTTGATATTGAAAATCAATGGGATTTCTATTTCTGGTAAAAATTATTTTGAAGCATTTATCGTGGTTTCGGTGTAGGCTAGTATTGTCACAGATTTCGGCAAATTAATCAAGGTCAATTTGCAATCGCTCACAGTCAAATATTGCGTTACAGTTCGAATAACTTTCTTATTCCACAATGAACATTATTAATTCATGAAGGTAAAATCTGATTATTTTAGTTGATTGGTGAAGATCTAATAGAATACCAACACATTTCGATAATATATGGTTTCGCATTCCACAAAGACTTACTCATTTTCAAAAGCATATTCATTGTGTCCACCTATAGAAAAACTAAATACAATGAAATCTAATTTTTTAGTTTTTCGAAAACTAATCTTATCGAATAAAAATAACTAGTGGCTAACAGAATAAGTAGTTATTAGGAAAGTAACATTTTGCAGTCAACCTGCCAGCACGAATTAAGCAACAAAAACATTCTATGCAACACAATCTTTCACATCTCATGAACCAGATGAAGAATCAATTTACTTCAATAATCTTCGACTAGATCCTAATATAAACCCTTTTGCCCATTATTAGTTTGATGATAAACATAATTATTCAGAAGCTAATACGAAATAATCAACTCACCCTGTATTCTGAAATGAACTTGTGGAAATGACACCACTCTAGCACTTTGTTGCACCGATACTTATGTAAAGTTCCTAGTAGGCTCCGTCCCCTATATATTGTTTCATCCCCACCTCGACTCCTCCATTAAAGGAGTAACATTAATACTGCATTTTCATTGATTTGTATCTATATTTAATAAAAGAACTTTCAGAGAGTGGGATAAGTCGAAGTATGTTAAAGATTTTTGCTGTTTTCAATGTATCTGCTAAAAATTAATGTTGATGAAGTTTTCACTACAGAATGCAGATGGAAACAAATACTTGTAAATCATGCTGTGGAAAGTATTGAAATACTTTCTTCGAAATAACAATCAAATGCTATGAGAGTTTTGCACTTTGAAGAATAAAGAGGTTGTGAGTTTCGCAACCAGTCGTTTTTGAAAAACATACCAGAAATTTTGCCTAAATTTTGGATACTACATTGTATTGTAACAATCAAATATATGTTTGAGGGAAAATTTAATTGAAATAGAGATCATGATGATCGTCTAGATTACAATTTCAGTTACAAACATGTTTTACCCGAGTGATATAACTGCCATCCAAATTCCTAACCTTTTTAACTTTCCATAATTCATCATTATCAGTAGCAAGTATTAATTTTTTCTCAGTTATTTTCAAAATACCAATAATCATCTACCAAAAAATTACAAAAGTGTTTCTAACTAATGTCAGCTTCAACAGTAGAACCAGAAAAAAGTTCAATTATAACGGTATAACATTTTGAGTCCGAATCAGCTATAGTAAAGCTATATGGTTATAGACGAATTTCAGGCATATTTCTCTTCATTTTTTTATTGACTTCTATCTCAGTTAATAATAACACAGACAAGTGAAGAAGCCGAGAGATTCCGAACAACTCAATTTCATCAATTTCAAAAATTAAAATTATTTTGAAAATGTCATTGTCCGACTTAGGCATATCCAGCTTGACATCTGTATTAAGACTTTGAAAAACTGTATATTTCTTGCCAGATATCCGAATTTCAAATCGTGAAAAATGTTGATTTCCTAAAAATCAATTATTCATTTTCTAGAAGCACATGTTATAACAAAAGTAAATTAAATAATACCAGTATTGATTCACAAAATCTGTTGAAGAATAAAAACTGTTTTCGACTGAAAATGTAAAAAATTGAACAATTAAAACAAAAAAAAAATACATTTATCTCTTTTTTGTTCCAATTGTTCAACTTTTCACTTGTATTTTATTCCACTGTAAATTCATTTCAGAGTTGTTGCTTAATATATTCGTAATTTTCAGCTATTCTTTTCAATTGTAATGGTTATTTCAGGGATTTCAAATTATTTTATATAATATTAGGCAATAGAAGTCCGAACTGATGTAATTTTCGACATATTGGATCAAAAGAATGACCAATTTCCCTAACAGGAAAATAACATTTTTTACTTCTGGGTTTGATATTGTCTTGATAATTATTAGAAATGAATTCACCTTTAATGAAAAGGTGAATAACAAGTTCTCTTATATTTGACTGTCATTGCGGAATGTCATATCTGGCATTCGAGCTTTATTTATGTATTAATTCTGTAGATTTCTTACAAAACACAATGAAAAACTTTTGAAAATTATGTTGGATAAGATATAAAGTTCAATCACGTGGGGTAGTTAATGAATTGAATGAATAATTAATATATTGTATAAGACATCAATGAACAAAGATACATTTTTATGAATTTTTTTTCAATTCGTCTTGTCAACACAAATGTGGAATATTGTTATATTTATACCATAGTTTTCGGTTTTGGAACTGTCAGTTATAAACTGTTTTTTTAATGTGGTAATCGATTTTTCCAGCATTGTAGGACATTCAATTTAACTATGAGCGAGATTACGAGTTTCGCCACATCTGCTATCTTGTAATACATTAAATTTAAATTCTTCAGTAGTAGATATCATTTAAGGAATGTAGAAAAGGTATACACTGTCTTCTTTAAAATATAAATGTCTTTATAAATTTTTCTTACATAATCTTCGATGTTTTCTTTTCTGTAACTGTCAGGAGCTTCTAATAAAATGAATCACAACGTTCACATACATTTTTTACACGCTCATATTAGCTTCACTTTTATGTTTGTTTATTTTATAACCGACTCCTTTGGACTCGATTTTGACTAACTTTAAACGGACATATGTACGCTAATCTGGCAAACAGTTCCTAACCAAGTATTTATAACAATGGATATTTAACATCCTACGCTTTTTTACAACAAAATTAATGTTTTCATAAATATATTCATTCCGATTTCAGACTTATTGAAAGTCATCAGTTACATCAAGCCATATTACTTATCATCGATGTTGAACACAATGTTAAATTAGTTTCGAATTATTTTCATTTTTTAGTTTCATTTGCTATTATAATGTGTTTTTTAAGTTATTCAAACTATTATTTACTTTATTTTATTGTTTACGTGTACATTGACTTTCACTATACTGTCGAAGAGATTTGCTAAATCTTCAAGATTATGTTTGATAGATAATGGTTGACTATTTCCGAAATAGTTGAAATATAATGAATTGATTTTGAGGAATGAGTCAAGTATCTGAGGGAGCTGCAGGTGTGGTAAGATCTGTTCTGCAACGATGAGGGGTAATAACCTGACAACGGTTTGTAGGTGATCATTCGATTGATTTCAGCGAAGTCTTGCTTCTGGATGAAAGAGAAGCATTCACAAGAACTTTCTCTATGTATGTATGTCTGAATAGCTATTAATTTGCCAGCTTCTATCGTATAGAAACGTCGTAGTCATTAGACTGACTGAATGATTTCCAACATAACACATCGTGGTATACAATTAATTTATTTGGTCATAGTTATCCAAAATGTTTTCTACTTTTTGAGAAAATCTGAATAAATTTGTGAGGATAGATCATTAGGCCATAATTTACTTAGAAAATCATAAATCCTTTTATATAAAGCTCTCACAAGTTAACGGACAATAATCCACAATTCCACAATTATAAATGCCATTTTTGTGTGTAATAAATTTTTTGTTATTTTGCAGGTTTGGATGATGAACTGTCTTTCAAACAAAAATATTTTTAGTAGATCTACTAGAAAAGTGAACAGCCTTGAACGGGGTATATTTTTAGGGGAGATTATTTACCATCTTCAAAACTGTACTTATTCTGCCAACAGTTTCTTCTAAATCTACTCCACTACAGGCCAATAAGTTATAATCTATAATTAAGTTGATGAACTCACAGTCTGTGAATAATTGTATATCATTCAGATACAGAACGAATAATAGGGGACCAAGTACACTACCTTGTGGTACTCCAGTGTGATTTGCTACATATGATGAGAAATGATCGTCTATACGACTCTCTGTTTCCTAAATGATAAATAATCACCTAACCATTTATAAACCCTCTCCTCAATTCCATACCTTCTCATGTAAACTTAAACATTGAATTACGAATAAGCGAATGTCATTACGTACAGCTTGTCAAATATAGAAAGAGGTTTGAGAATTTCTAATCTCTCTCGCTCTTTAGATTGAACGGTACTAGCAAAAGAGAGAGAGAGAGATCAGAAATTCTCAAACTTTTTCCTATATTTGACAAGCTATACTGTCATCAATGACATGAGTAGATTGAACTCATTCGAGATATAAAGTCGTAATTTCATGAATGAATTGATTGCTTCATTTTATAATATTATCCAGATTTGGTGCTGGAGAGGCAATAGGGCCTCTTCATCGGATGCCCACCAGTGGGGATGATAGTTTTCCAAGCATGTGATATTTTACCTCTTTCATTCAATATATTGTGTAGCAGCCCTGTGAATGACATCTGATTCGATTCCATAACGAATTTTTGGAATTCACACTGGATAGAGAATAGCGTTTTTTGCTTCATAGTATTTGTTTCGAAAGTAATATTCTTTCGTGTAATTCAATATTTATATGAAAATAGTTGTTTCGATAGGGATTTTCTTCCAAGTTTGTGCCTGAAAGTTAATTCTTTGCATGGTCTACACATATTTGTATAGAGTTGACTTTTGGAATTGACTGCTTCCTTCCTTGGAAGATTCCCACATTTTTTGTATATAGATGAAGAAGTACAAAGCCAAAACAATAAATTTATTCCATCTGTGACATTAGAACTGAAAAATATTTGATATTGATCCAGCTAACAGCTGTATCAAAAGTTGAATTATGAAGAGAAAATTATAATTTTTTGTTTGTTTATTAGTTATAGAAAAAAGAAAAAGAAAAACAAAATTTCATTGCCCGACAGATGAATGCAATTACAGGACAATATATAATGTAATAATTCAGTATAAATAAAGGCTACTTAAGCCAAATATAGACAAAAGATTGACATATTAAGGATTTGATAAATTGAGAAATAAATTCACATATAAGATCGAATTAGGAACAAATTATTATTTATAAGTAACATGAAATGAAGACAGTGAGCTAGATGGTGGTTTGTTCAATTCTGGATAATATGGTCTTCAGTGGATCGAAATTAATATCGCAACGACTGCAGTGGGTATTATAATTTTTACACATCACATTTATAGAAGACACTCTTCCAAGGTTGGATCTAGTGAAAGGGGTATAGAAAGTGATCTGTCTACGTGTACCTAGTAGCTTGAGGTACGTTGAAGTTGATTTGTTCTAGAAACGAGGGTGCATCAATGACATTATGTAAAATTTTGTATAAAAATATTTGATGGGATTCTACGTTGCTTCAAGGAAGGCAGAGCGAATCTATGAAGAAGTGTTCAGTTGGCAATTCCTCTAGCAGGGTACACGCCATCAGTTCTAAATGCAGAAAACTTCAGAAAATGCCTTTGCACATTTTTCAAGGTTTCCTTATGTATATTATAGAGAGGATACCAAAATGAAGTAACATACTCTAACTTGGAGCGAACAAGAGATGTATAAAGTATGGTTAAGGCGGCAATATTGGTGAATGATTTATAGTTACGCAGAACAAAGCCCATCATTTTTCTAGCCGATGCCGCGATAGTATTGGTGTGGCCA
>WOGR01011896.1:0-10394 GCA_015342045.1 Leptinotarsa lineolata | reverse complement strand
AAACAGTAATAACGATAATCAATCAAGTCGCCCCCTAAATAAAACAGTAATAACGATAATCAATCAAGTCGCCCCCTAGCGCCAATTAATTTTTTTTGATGATTCATATTTTGTATTACTTTTTGAATTATGCAACTAGATATTAAAAAAAATAATAATAATAACGGAAAACATTTCACTTCTATACCATCTCATCACGTGTTATTTATTGGTAAAATTGTTGTAGATCAGATTGATTGATTGATTGATTTCTGGCAATCGCCTTAGGAAAAAAATTGTTTGGAACCCAAAACCACCATTCGATAAATTGTTGAAATATTTTGAACGACTAATACCCTTTTATTTTTGTTACTTTTGTATATCGTATATATGAATTTTATGTTACTCTATTCATAGAAATTGGTAAAAATATAAACTAGAAAAAAAAGTGTTTTCATGCCCTTCGAATCTGCACAAAACCATAAAATTCGTCGCATATATTACAGATTACAGAATGTTTAATAAACATTTCGTAAACAGCATGTTTTTATCTTAATGGAAAAGACTTCAAAGATCTTTTTAATCTTGAAAAATGATAGTGCATGATGATATCTGAATATTCAATCTAGATAATTTTATTTATACTGTCGCTGACATTGTTGTGACTTACCTTTGTCTGATAAGATTTGGTTCAAGAAATTCTTGCATACGAGTATGATATCTCATGGATGTCATGTGCATACCATAAAGTATAAAATTGGGACTGTATTACAGAACGTTGGGATGATTTTAGCAATCCATCTGTTTTCAAAACAGTCTCGCAACATTCTCTTAACGCCACTGAAATTATATGTTGGTGCTCCATCGTGCTGAAAATAGATCATCTGACGAGCCTCCAGATCAAGATCATCGAAAAACTCTTCCAACATTCTTGTTAATAAATTAATGTAACGGGGTTCGTTCAAAGAACCATGGTAGAAAAATGTACTGATAATTGTGCCTCTAAATAGACCACACACACCAAACATTAATACTAAATTGTCTTTGCGGATTGTAGGGGTGGACTAGAAATGGAGTATGTGTACTTCAATAATGAAAATTATTTCTATTATACATTCCACACATTGAAAAATTAGCCTCATCGCTCCATATTTTTCTATAGAAGTTTGGATCTTGTCTGCATTTATTCATAAATCACCAACAAAACCCTAAACGTCTCTCAGGGTCACCAGGTTCTAGTATTTGCACTGGTTTTAACCTATAAGGAGAAATCTTATGTTTTTTTAGAATTCGTTGACTAACAGACGGTGGAACAGCTATTTCTCTAGATAAATATCTGATGGCCTTTACCTCAAAGTAGGCTAAAATGCCAATTTCTGTATCTTCAGATATTACAAAATGTTTTTTAGTTCTCCTTTTCTCAAAAACTTTTTCATTGTTCCTGAATCGACGATGAAGCACACCAAAAAAACTCCGATTAGGTAATTCACGATTGGGGAAAGAATTGCTGTAGTGTTGGAGTGCTCTTACGCTATTTTTCTGTCAAACCAAGTAGGATTCTAACATATCACATTTTTCTTGATGGGAAAACGGTATTTCGAAAAATATTCGAACAGTAGTGGACAGTTACAATAATTTATGACATTGTCATGATATGCTTAAGAATATTTGACAAAGTTTCAAGGAAAATAAATTGAATAACTAATTTCGCTTTTCTTTTTTTCAAGTGTGTGTGAATATTTTGGTCTAGCACAGAACAATATTGGTCACGTTGTGTCCAGTATTCAATGGCGTATAGTTTTGACTATAGTGTCAAATTGAATAAAAATTATTTACTTTTTTAAAATTGCTATTCAAATTTCAATCAATATCTTTTAGATATCCTAAGGATGATTTAAAGTTCTTGGTTATCAATACATTCCTTTTTATTTCTTCAAAATATCATCGCCAGGATATTTCAAATAATTCTTCAAGTTCAACTGATTATGATTAACACTTCACACCCTTTTCATCGGTCTTTTAATGTTGAAAGACATTGTTTTTGTTCTGTCAGGAAGCCAGTCCTCGAAGAACCAAAATGTGTCAAATCGACAGTCACTCTCAGGAAGTAAATCATTTCGAATTTGATTCGTTTAGACCAGAGGTTCTCAAACTTTTGAAATCGAGCCCCCCTTCATGGCCTACCATAAATTCGCGCCCCCTTCATAATCATATATATTTTAGTGGTTGTTTCTCAATACAAAATTTAATCAAGATACACAAGTTGGCTTCAAAGTTAGTTCTTAATGAGGATGGGACTGTTTTTTATCTGCAAAAAGTTATTCAAATCGGGGATGTCTAATAAAGCAACTCTTAGTTCTTTGCTGACTTTGACTTCATGGCTGCAATGGCAGAAAATCCTGTTTCACATAAATATATAGTTGCAAATGATACTAGCATTCTCATCGCTTGCTCATACAGTCTTGGGTGCTCGGTCTTAACATTTATCCAGAAAACTGACAAAGAGTTTCCATTTTCAAATCTTGACTTTAATACTGATTACACTGAAAGTCAATAAGTTCTTGTTGATCTGCTAAACTCAACGAATTTATTTCGTTCAGATCTTGAAATGGGTTTTGAACTCAATCAAACGGCCAGAGGTCTTCATAGAAATATTCATTAATTTTGGTAGAGTGTACAGATGTTTTATGAAACAAGTTGCTAGCTCTTGCGGAAGCTGCATACACTCAACTTCCTGCAACATGTTCAGCAATGTGGGGAAAACGCTCAAATTAGGTTTTTTCACAGCAGCTTCCCACAGCGACAACTTCTTAATAAACCCTCGTACTTTTTCACTCCAAGCAAGGATATTGGCGTTTCCTTTTTGCAAAGACTTGTTTAAAATATTCAATTTTGTAAAAATATCTGCAAAGTAGGCTAACTTCAATATGAATTCTGTATTGCAGAATAGGTCTGCTGAAGGGTGGCTACGATCACTTAAAAACAGAAACACTTCATTTCTGAGCTCAAATATTCTATTTAGAACATTTCCGCTTGATAGCTACCTGGCTTCAGTGTGAAAAATTAAGTCTGTATGTTCGGAACCCATATCTTCACATAAAACTTTAAACAACCTCGCCTGAAGAGGCTGTGCTTTGATTAAATTTACTATTTTAATAACAACCTGAAGAACTTCATTTAAGCTTGGACTTCGGTCTCTCGAGGCAAGTGCCTCTGTGTGTACAATGCAGTGGTTCCATTTGACGTTTGGGGCAACAGCTTTGACCAAATCTTGAAGTCCCTTGTATTGTCCTGCCATAGCTCTGGCACTATCAGTGCATACACCTATGCATTTCTCCCACTAAATATCATTTGTCTTAAAATAACTGTCGATAATCTGAAAAATACACTCTCCAGTAGTGTTGGTGGTGAATTCCTCACAAAAAAGCGTTTCTTATTGAATGTCTGTGTCAATACATATGACATAAGCTAATATTATTCTAAAAAAATTGTTCTAAAATTGTTCATTCCGTTAACCAGCTGACGAACGTCAACCTTCAGAAGTCGAAACTTGTGCGAGCAATGGATTAACGAGGCCTTACCTTTTAACGTGCGATTACTCAGCACAGTGGCCCAGCGGGGAATCGAACCCCGGTCTTCCGCTTGAAAAGCGGATGTGCTAATCTCTACACTACCAAGCACACAATAATAAGTGAGCATCTCTGTGTTTATCAGTTGCTTCAATAACTTGAGGGGCGAAAATGGTTTTCTTTAATTTTTCCAACAACTGCTCACTCACATCTTCAGAAATGTCTGATACTCGCCTTGACACAGTGTCGTTAGAAAGAGGGGTGGATTTTATTAGCTATGCAGAGCTATCTCCGAACATTGTGGAAACTATATTAATAGCGGCTGGTAAGATAAGTTTCTCCTATTGTGTGTGGCTTTTTACATTTAGCAATTTTATGAGAAATCTTGAAAGACGCCATAAGAGCTTTGGAAGGCACAATCGTCATTTTTGTTAATGTTTTTTGAGTAGATTTAAATCTATCTAGCTTGCGTGTAAAAAACTATTTGGGTTCATTGACTAGCTATGCATGTCTAGTTTCTAAATGCCTCCTTAGCTTTTTAGGTTTCATACTATCGGCTGCTAAGGTAGCCAAGCACACTACATATTGAGGCCTATCTTCATTGTTAATAGTAGTTTCAGTAAATCCTAGTGACAAATAACTGTCGTCATACTTTCTTCTTTTCGCATCCCGCACTGACTTCGAAGTACTTGCAGTTGACTCATGAGTTCTCCCATCACTGATGTCATCCTGAGATGAACTGTTTGATATACATGCACTACTAGGATCATTTGTCAAAAATATCTTCATTCTTGAACGTATTGATGAAAAAAAGTGAATTTAGAGCAAACTAAAACTTCACAATGAACAGAATACACTTGTGTTATAAAAGGCACCGAACATAACCTCAAAGTTTTTGTTTAGAAGTGTCAAGTGCTGTTTATCGTACAATCCGTTGCAAGCGCTACCGGCGCTAGTTGAACATAGAGGTCACAAAAACTGCTGCTTCCTTAAAGGCACAAGAATAAATATTGAAATAAAAGAGTTTCACCGTTTTTACACAAAAACTAAAGGCAAAGTTTTTGTGTAAAAACGTGATGACTATGGAAAAACATATTCGAGTAGTTATCATACAATTTATGTTTTCGAGAAAATTTGATATGGAATTTCACAATAAATAACTGTTCTCATACAGATAACAGAAAAACCATTGCCATATATCCTGTCCCTTATCACATTATTTCCTCTTTGACTCAGTGCCAATTAGCTTATCGCATATTGCATTTCCTGTTTCTGGCTTTAGCAATAATACATAACAATAAACAAATGTATATACTATACCACAATGGCCTAATAAAAATTATTATTATTATTATTATTATGCAGAACTGATTTATATATTTTCATGGACATGAAATAAAACAAAAGTTTGTAAATATTCAACTATTTACTATTTAAATCATTTCTTATCAAATTCAATAATGATTTTTTGTACAACTCTAATCAAAATACATGCTAATATCGTAGATACTATAATGAGAATTCTATAAAGGTCAAATTCCGTCTGCGACTTCTTTAGCTTTGCGTGTTGTGGAACAAATTCAACCGTTTTCGTATCTACTTCTCGGAGATCTTGGAATATCAGCCTCAGTTTATATTTGAAGGGGGTATTCTTTTGAACTTCGCCTACAAAAACTGCCAACTGGTTGTCATTAACAAACGTTGAACTCATTAATTTCCATTGTGTTCTATTGCATCCATGATCGAAATCATTGGTCTCCACACATATTGCCATGTAATTCACACCCTTTGGTGCATTTACATACAAAACTTTATTTATTATTGCAGTTAAAAGCACAAAATTTATATTCAGAATTGGCGGCGACATAATCTACACTGTGAGGTTGAATTGTTCGCAATGGATATCTCGTTTGAGGTACTTTTAGATTAAGTACTGTGTCTGGAATATCTGAATTATTCAACAGCTTCAGAAGAATTTCCTTTTTTTCACAAAATTCAATGTGTTTCTTTACATGTTTACAAAACTCTTCAACTTTTCGGCTGTATTCTTCTGATGACATGTTATCACTGATTATTTCATCTGCTCGATGACATTAACATACTTTCAAACAATAATATTCCCCACCTCCCCAATGCCGCGTGTTTTTTTTTGACATTACCCCACTTCCCCATTTTCCACTTAACATATGACAAATGTATTCAAACACAAAAACGAACGTTGAAACGTTACAGCCTTGATAAACTGTCATGTTATTTTTTAAAATGATGTATTTTTGCCATGCCTTGTACATACTGACGTCATGTTTTTTAAATGATGTATTTTGAGACACACTGTACACATCGAGGGATCGCACGTTTAAACACTGGACTCCAGTTAAGCTGCCATGTTTTTTCTTTAACGCTGCACATATCTTGTACACATTGAGGGATCGCACGTTGAAACGTTAGAGCCTCGTTGAACTGTCATGTTTTTTTTAACGCTGCACACACCCTGTATACCTCGATGTTTTTTCTTTTACATTGACAGCCATGTTTTTTTTCATTAACGCTGCACATGCTGTGTACTCCACTCAATGCTCGCTGCCATGTGTTTTCTTTAACGCTGCACACACTCCTTGTATACCTCCATGACAGCTTTTCTTTAACGCTACACACACCCTGTATACTCCGATGGCAGTCATGTTTTTTCTTTTACACTGTACACCTTGTACACACTGACACCATTTTTTTTCTTTTACGTAAGCAGCCATGTTTTTTCTCCAACGCTGCACACAGCAACATTTGATTGATGTGTTTTGAAACAATACCCTGTATACCCAATTATTATTGTCCTATAAGGACATTGTCAAACTTTTACATTAAACTAGTTTACAAAGGATATTTTCGAACTTTTACATTAAACTAGTTTACATTAAACTAGTTTAATTTAATGTAAAAGTTTAAATGCCCTTATAGGAGGAAACTGTAGTAACCTTAGTTACGAATAAAAGTGGTAAAAAACATAGAAAATTTTCATTTCTTATTTTTCATGATGATCTCTTACCACGTAGTAACGTCTTCATCCATCAATTTATTTTAATTATTATTGTTCTCATATCATTCCAAGCGCGCCCAACTCTCGTAATCTCTCAAGCAACGATAACGCCACTGCTAACCGAACCAAGCCTACGTTCTTCATTGGTACTGTTAGTTGAATTTCCGGTGTAATGGTAGCCCTATTATAGCTCATCTAATATTTATCCAATGTTGTATGGCGATGACGAATTTTGGTCTGACATTTTCCTTTTTCACTTCGGTTTTTCAAATCCTCGTCGCCAATTGTTGGTTTGTGTTAGAGTTAAACAATTATTTATTGCTGCTTCATTACTCTAGAAAACATAAAATACTCGCTCCCACACACATTCGGGCCCAGGAGCCTTTTTTACCTGAAGGAGTGCAGAAGCGTACTCGATTGTTTTCTCTAATATGTACACTAGTTTTTCTCCATCTCCTTTAAAAATATTCTCTTTTCAATTTGAATCCAACATTTCATTCATTATGGTCACAAGTCAATTCTTTTTGAAAAGACAATTATTCCAATAATTTTCAGAAATGAATTTACTAGCAGAAAACTTTCAAGTGCCAAAAATTAGAATGACTCTAAAATAAAAATAATAATTGAATATTCTGGAGTATAACCCAACTATTTGTATTGGAACACTACGAATGGAGGAATTGATAGGTTTTAAAATTGATTTTTTTCAAGGCAGTCATGAGCAATTACCAGACTTATTAGGTAGGTAGAGATGATTTCACTCAAAATGATATTGTTTTGCATCGCTTCATATTGTTGACATCAATGTACTTGATTAGCGAAACACGGGTCGAGAGACAGTGTTTTTTTTTCTATCAAATTCTTATGAATTCTTAGTAAAAAGGAATAAATCAAAGAAAGAGAAGCAAGAAGTTAGAAATTTGTTTGTAACTGATTAAGTTGTCAATTATTTTTATTACTGACTGTACCACTTTGTCAGATCCTAGAGTCAGTATTTCATTTATTTATAGAGAAACAGGTTTTTTTGTTTCTTTAGCCAACGTTTCGTACTACTATCCTGGGTAGAGTTGTTAAGCTTTTTTACAGTATTTCTCAACGGAGTCAACAAATAAGTTAAATATATTTTATCCTTCTCAGATTAAACTGAGTACACAAAAATTCTCTAATTCTTCTCCCAGATGTCAAATGTCATGAAGCTTTTTTCAAGACAACTAGCCGATCACTGAACAAAATGAACAGAACTCTGTCACCGAGTTGAAACCCTTTTAGCAAACTTTACTATTGATATTTCATTAGAATAGATTTAAACAACGAATCTTCTTCAACATCTTAAAAATGAAGGCCTATAAAAGAACCTGACCTTTGATTTTTTCAGATCTTAATCAAAGAACAAGGAACTCATTTTATTCTGATGCCTTTAAATATTGATGAACGTTATGAATCATGAAAAATGAGAAATAAAACTTTCTATGTTTTTTTACCACTTGTATTTGTAACCAACGTTACTGCGGTTTGGTCCTATAAGAACATTTTCAAACTAATACAATAAACTTCGAGTAAGTTGAAGTTTCCAATTAGAGCCTTTGGTACAATGAAACACTTAATCTTCAATTGAGGGAGAAATATTAGCTGAATAAACACAGAAAGCTGTAATATTTGGCTTATTGTGACTGTAACACACACCATGAATCTCAGACTCATTGATATATTACCCAGAGGGTGGTAAATGATGTCATCAACACGTAGAACATTTTATCTTTCAGAAAACAATATACTCAACTTTATCATGATTTTAGCGGACCAATTGGAGCACTAGTGAACGTTACACTTACCCATAAATTCTTTCTTCAGATCATTATGCAGCTTTGAAAATTCTCGATATCTCCTGGAACAAAGGTGTCGTCCAGCCATATATATGTTGAATGACACATATCTTTCTCCACACCTTTCATTGTGATGATAATCAGGAATGCTTATCGGTAAAGATCGTTTTTCACTATAGTCATAGTAAATTTGGCTGTCATCTGCAGGTTCAAGACGTTCTGCATCCTACGATATGCAAACAAATATGTGTGAAGAAGTTTAAATGAATGAAACAAACCTTTCAACAAGAATTAGGAAATTTTTGTGTTAATTAGTGAAACATTTTTCGACCAATTCGTTATTGGTAATTACCTGTTGAGTTACAGAAATGACGGTTAGAGTCAAAACATCTCCTCCGGATTTAATGAGATCAACAACTTGTTTATGAGTCGAACCTTCCACATTGACACCATTCCTGAAATAAAAAATGAAACATGAAAAGTCAGATGTGACGACCTAGAGTGACGATGATATCAATCAATTATTAAATTAATTCTTATCATATCCTGATGATGTTAAAATAGTTAGCAAGACGTGGATCGATAGAATGTTTTTGTTCTGATGTGGGAAACGGGTTTTATTTGGAATTTCATGCCAGAGGTTCCAATTCTACGTATCAAAATAATTGGTGGACAACTAGTACTGGTATGGCACAAGTTCAAAATCCGGATAGACTACAATTTAAAACACTGTACAAATTGTTATGGTTACAGACACTAATTTTTCAATTCCAACTTCGCCTGTTTGTATCTCAGTTATTATATACAGGGTGTCAATTTGAAAACTTCCCACCCTTAATATCTTCCTTCCAGTAAATATGAGGAATCGAAAAATCAGGTCAATTTTATAGTCAAGGGGAAACTTTCAAGGAATATTTGTAGCCCTCGTGGTTCAACCCCCAAGGAGGGGTAGATATTACCCTTAGGATCGTAAATGGGAAGTGGTGTCAAGTGGCACATCATTTTGATTGGCGGTCAATTCTGCTTCCAATGATACCTTGACATTTTATTTTTTGATGAGCAGTTTCCGAAAAATAGCGTTCTAAACTTATTCTATTGACTCCTTTTAATAAAAATGGTTAGAAGAGTAAGTCGCACCGTTCCAACCCTTGAATGACAGGAATAAATGTATTACGCGTGGGATTTTTTGATTGTTGGTTATGGTCCTTTTACAAAATAAAATTCAATTTGGGAGAAAGACATTTCAAACATAAAATTTACTCACGCTTATCTAATAAACTGTTCGAAATATCGTCCATTTTGTTCTAAACAGTAATAAAGTCTGTTTTCGAACTCCCCTTTAACATTATGGAAAACTTCACCAGGAATTAACTGGCATGCTGCTATAATTTCTTCGATACCAGAAGGTTGTGTTTTATAAACAACTGATTTATGATGCCCCAAAAAAAGAAATCTGAGGGTGTTAAATCCGGTGATCTCGGAAGCCATGAAATGTAACAGATCCTTCTGCAAAAGTTCATTACCTTCTGCATCCATTTGAATTTCTAGTTCCTGAGTTATAAGAGGATCGATAGTCTCTTCAAGCAGTTCAAGGTACAGACTGCCAGTCAAGTTTTCTTCCAGAAATAATGGACCAATAATGTCTTTTCCAAAAATACCAGCCCAAACATAACTTTTTGTGGGTGTTGTGTATGCCATTTATACATTTTTATGCACTTATTAAAGTAATCACTAAACAGCCTAACAGGTACAACTGTATGCACAATACTACCACATCTAGATTGAAGGGGTTATATTTTATTAGGAGTGTTTAATCTTTTGGGAAAGAAAGTTTTTGGCTTTCTACTACTCCATCTTGATACAAAAATTTGGGAATCTTCCAAAGAAAGGAAGAAAGAAATCATTTTTTGAAAAAATGAAATACCAATAAACATAGATGTGTAGATCATTCAAAGAAGTAACTTTCAGAAACAAAATGGAAGAAAAAGG